>JAOQMP010000004.1:6189119-6202583 GCA_027563575.1 Erythroxylum pedicellare
GATACACAATACGAGATCTTGAAATGGTTTAACACCATTTTCCTTTCCATCCATCAATACATCCAAGCAACGGGAAATAGCCTCAACAGCGTCATCTATGCTTCTCCGGCGAAGCTCAACTACAAGCTCGCAGGAGGAGGATCCACTCTCCGACACGGTAACCGCCAGCTGGAGGAAGTCTTCGAGCTCCACTCGAAGTGCTTGGTGCAACAGAAACAGCACACAAACGCAAGCAACACCATCCTGTCAGAGCTCCACCACCACCTACACGTCGCCGTCTCAAAGTTGGCACACAACACGCTTCGTGGGAACAGCAACGAGTCGGGTCGCTCTCGGAGCAGTGAGTCCGAAAACATCGCTCATGTCGAGTTCGCTAGGTTTCATGCCGTCAGAGAAGAAAGTGTATGCATAATATGAATAATTAAGTGTATTGAATGTGAAATGTACAATAATGTGATTTATGTGTTATGTGACTGGTTGAGCCATCGATGATGGTCACTCATTGAGTTCGCAAAACTCACCCAAAATTTGCAAAAAATACCCCGTTAAGCCAACGGGAGTATACCTACAGCATACAAGTGAAGGATAGAGGTCGGGATCAATTCGCGTCTGCATTGCATTTCTTTAACTTGTATTGAATTGTTTATTCCACAACTTTTTATATAAATTTGTATTCTAAAGCAACCAAAGTGTTTTGTATTTGTGAAAGGGCCCAAATAACTATTGAAAATATTATTGACTATATTATGTGATTGTAAAAATGGTTATGAAATAAAGTGGGGCCCGATTTGGTTATGGATTTTCGCATACCATGTTTGTGGTTTAAAACAAAAGAAAATTTTATACCGATTTCTGAATGATTGAGTGCTCTAGCACGTCACATTTAGGGGGCACAAGCTCGGACATCACCCATCGATGTCGGGTTTGGGTCCTACGGGATTGGGGTGTTACACCATATCACCTTTAATCCCATCAAAATATTTCTCAATCTAATGATTCTCTTACAAATTAAATGTTTGTTATAATACCAACAAATAATATGGTTTCTTATACTAGAAACCGATCTCTTATTAGCCTAAATTGAATAAGTAAATATTTCTAAAAAGGTTGAATTATTAGGATTATCTGAATGTTTTTCTACTTATTTATAGAAATATGTGAAAATAAGAATAATAACTTTATATCAAAGTAAAGTTTTTACAACTGAAAGCAATAGAACACTAGTTTAAATTGTAGAGTAAAGAAACCTCTTTGTGTATAATGTTGATGTCTCATAGATCAATAAACCAATTACACTCGTTGGAACATATAATGAGTCCATATTGTCCATATGCAACATCATTACTTAGTTATAAAAATTCAAAACTTTATTATAAGAAGATTGACAATATGCAAATAATTGAAAATAAAATTCGTAAAGCTAATATATTGTGAATGTTACTATCATATTCATAACATGTTATGGCTATAACATGTCCAAATAGAAGGTACAATTTGGACATGTTAAAAACTTAAATGGATATGTAGAGGCAATTGAAAAAATTACATAAAGGTACATTAAAAGCATGAAACAATTGCTTATATCTTACATATTTCCTTTAGCAATGCACATTACAAAAGTGACTTTATCATAAAAAATAAAAAAGAAAAATATCATTACTTAAAGGATATTCACATTATGTTGAGTATACCCTCATAATCCTAAAAAATCAAACATTGAAAGCACCATTTGCATGCATGCAATTGAGAAATCAACACAATGGTTTAGGAATTGTTGCCAAGAAAATATTTGAATGATAGAAAATTAAAGACGAAAATCATGCATTCTTCCTCCCTGCTATATGTAAATGTCATAAGGATTCAAATTTAACACTTCAACAGCCACCACATCCAACCCCAACCCCCATCTCTCCACATTTTTAATTCCTTTTTTGTTAAATGTTATGATTGACTTTAAGTTATAGCTTCGCTAGATTACCATATTATATATCATAATAAAAAAATAGTCAAGTTTTTCCAAACTACATGACTTTGTTCCTATATTGTTTTGGCACATTAAATATACTTTGAGCCACCATCAATAACTACAAGGTAAAGTCATATACAATCCTAACTTTTCAATGCATTTCCATATATTAAAAGAATAGTCATTTAAATATCATATCTTCTCTCATCTTGTAATAACACAGTTGCCAACAAAACAGTGAATAATACAAACACTATGATAACTAAAATTGCAATAGTAGTTACATAGGAAACAATGCAAATCATCAAGCATTACTCAGGATAAAAATCATTATTAAACAATCAATTCAATTTTAGATTGTCACCTAAGTATGGAAAATTAAAATCATATCATATAGTTCGAGTTTTTCTTTCTTAATATAGGGCTTCAAATTTAAGCTACAATTCAAGAAAGAGTTAAAGAGTGCTAAGGAGAGAGCTAATGCAGGAGGTAAGGAGATAAGCTAACGGTGCAACTTGGCAATGACAACCTAACGGGTGGTGAACTAACAAACTGGAGGTAAGGAGACAATAAAGAACTAACAATATGGAGGTGAGGAGACAATAAATACCAAAGCTTGTGAGGAGATGATACTAAAGAGGAGAGATGAAGGGTTTTGAGGGAGTTTGGGGAGAGATTAGATCGGATCGAGGTGAACCCATATACAACTAGGACATTATACCCAAAACCTAAAGGCAATGGATTATGAGTCTTCTCTTTGTATATAATTCACTTCATCTTTATATCTTTTTTCAGATATAGGACTACTCCACTTGTGAATTTCGGATCCATCTAATCGAACTAGCTCCCCTTCAACCCATAGCTTATGTGAAGTCATGTTAGTCACTCTATGAATTACTCATTCATCTAATCTAAATTTTTGAATAACTATTCATTAGACTTTACCAACATAACTCTAATACCAATAAAGGGTTTTGAGGGGCCTAGGGAGAAATTTGGCCGAATCTAAGTAAGCCCATATACAATCAGGACATCATATCTTAACTCAAATCTTAAAGCAATGAGTTATGAGTCATATCTTTATATATAACTCACTTTATTTGTATGTCTCTTTTTAATATGAGATTACTTTACTTATGAATTTCCAACAAGAGTTTTAAGTTGAAAAGAGAAGATTGATATAGGTGAGGATTGAGGAGACGACGATACGGCAGAGAAAAGAGTTCTAGTCCAATGAGGAAATGAGTAAAAGGATAAAAAAGATGAGAGGAAGGCTTGAAATTATGAGAATATTAACGAGTAAGTTTAAGACTTAGGAGAAATTATGATTTTTTTAAATTTAGTCCTTATATTTTTCTAAATTATATTTTTAGACCGATCATATGAGATAAATATATGGAATTTTGTTCTTTATCTTTTATAATTGACCGTATTTGTTTAAGTAAATTGTTTTTACTTTACTTTCTGCCATAAAGTGTCTCGCACATCATATCATAGGGGGATAATTAAGGAAAGAGATCCTCTATTCCGTTTGGAGTGTGCCAACCCTGTTCTGTTTCATTTTGTCCACACATTTGTGTGGATGAGATTTAAAGAATAGAGTATGAACTGGTTATTCGGAATAGAGGATCTGTTCTCGCTAATTCAAGTCAAATAGTCAATGTTACCAAAATAAGATCAAAAGTCCAACTTTTATTGTCTTATTTTTGTAGAAATTAGAATTACTTTTGGCAAAGATTATATTAGGAATTGTAAGTTATTAAAAAGTTATTCAAATAAACTTTATACTTTTAAATGCTCCACAAAGTTAGACGTTCTTAATTTCATAATAAATCAATCAAAATTGGTTTTTTAACTAGAAAAAAAGATTCATAACATGTATATTAACAATGTGTTGATCCCTTCAAATAAAAGAATGACATTATTTAAATCAATTCAAAATAAAAAAGATGTGAATAAATAAAATATTATGATTAAGAAGAAAAAAATCATATGTTATATTTTCTTGACAATTTATTTGATATTAAGAATCTACATTCGAAGCAATAAAAATATCTAATCTATATGACTTATGCGGTTTCAACATATCAAAAATACATGATTTTATTCTGTTGGATAAAATTAACAGTATTCAATTATGTTGCCATAATGCCTTCTCTTGTTTCATTTATTGTAATAAAAGAGGTAACATTGTCTCTTAGAGGGTGAATCAATTAGTGGTAAAAAAGTTTTTTCTTTTAAACATTATGTTCTTGAAATGAGGAGTTCCAACATTGGATTGATCATCTTTTCATTGATCTTGAATTTGTTAATGTGTGGTAGAGATGCATAAGGTTACCGATATCAGTTAAAAATGGCCTACATGTTAATCCTATTTGCCGCAGATGAAATTGAAAATGGAAAGACTTGATTTTAATTAGGAAATGGTAATGGAAAAAGAAGGAGACCATAGAGAAGCTACAAACTTCGTACAAGCAAACGATTCATTTTATGTCAAACTTTTTTCTGCGTTGACTTGGAAGAAAACTTACGGTGGCAAGTTTTATATGTATGTATTTACCAATATTTTAAAAACTAAACTAAAAATTAAAATAATAAAAAAGAAGTTTAAGATTTAAAATATTCTATCCCTAGTAGATTGTGATAAAATTGATTAAAAATTAAATAAATTAAAGAATTTGAAATATAATTGGAAGAGACTATCTTAACTGATCAAAAAACTTAAAGTTTAATTTTAAAAAGAAATATTAAATAAAAATTAATTGATTTATTTTAGTTTATAAAATCGATTGATTTACAAAAACTGACTGATCAATTAATAAATTGATTGATTGTTAATAATAAAAGTTATTAAAGTAAATGGAACCAGAAAATTTAAAACTAAATCAAAAAGTTAGTGAGTTCAAGATTTTTAGAGTTAAATTGGCCGAATCAATTTAGTTTTTTTATCATTACTAATACTCCTTCTAGCTTGGTAAATTGCATAACACGTTCTTATTGATTCCTTTCATTTTTTTACTAGAAGTATGCAAAATTTAGATAAAGTGTTAATAATCAATATGTTATTCAAGGATAAAAATGAAAAAGATATACAAATCAAAATCTTTAGGTATGTCCTATAGTGATGAATTAATATAATCTCACAACATATTCCATTTTGGAAAAAATTGATAAAAGTTAGACTACTTGTTGTATTTACCATATTGTTAAGTGATGGGATAATTATTTTTTTCATTTTTTTCATTTTTTGATTCAATATTTAACCTTTTAAAAATTTTAATTAAGTCTTTAAAATTTTAAATTTTGAGTAATTTATTAAAAAAATTGTCTTCGTTAACATTTCACTGATGCAATTGATGGGACAACGTAAAGATTGATATGGAAAGATTACATGATGTTTTCTTTTCCTCATAATTTTTAAATATCTAATAAATTATCATATTTCGAATATATAACTACTAACATATTTTTAAAGAAAATTTTAATCGAAAATTTTTTAAAATACAAAATCTAAAAAAATTTACTACTAAAGTATTTTGTATTTTAAACTAAGTCAGAAAATTCTTATTAGTTACGTACTTGAATGATAAATGAGAAAAAATGTTTCGATTAGTTTGATATTAATCATTTTCCTTATTATATTAAATATTTGTATTTCATACAAATTATATATTGACAAGAAATATTTTATTAATTAAATATATACATACATTAAATATCATAAAAATAAAAATTTAAATATCACAAATTATTAAAATTTTCATTTTAATTTCTAATGACATTTAATAGGAGAGAAAATTGGGTGGGTGTTGACAAATTTAATTGATCAAAATTTTCTCTAATGAATGCAATTGAATAATGGTCAATATGTATTAATATAGATCAATTACATAATCAAATAATAGTTGAAAGAGTATAGCAAAGAAGAAAGGCAAGCTAATTTATAATGATTCGATAAACAAGCCTTGTCGACGTTCATTTTCCAAAACACTTCTTAGAACTCTATTAAGTTTATTATTTCAACAAGGCAAAGAAGAATTCATAAAGAGCATCTTTTCGTATAATAATTTCACAAGGTGAAGAGTAATTCTGCTAAAAAATGAATTTATAACTCAAAAGACCTTCCTTGATCACTTTGATAACTTGAAGGCTCGCTCACCTCAAAAGGTAACAATGAATCCTCACAAAATATTTTTAAAAACACTTTAAAATGTGTTTATAGAATACCTAAATATTTTTTTTCATGTAAAAACTAATGAAAATTGTATATTTATAAGTTTTAGGACTCCAATTAATTGTTGGAACCAATAACTAGTCATTGTTAATAGCTAGTTACTAATGTATTAGTTGAACACTATTATATATTAGTTGACAAATGTGTATTGAACACATTTTTTCTAGCAATTAGAATATTAGTCGACTAATATACATAGAACAACTAAATATTTTTTTCATGCAAAAACTAATGAAAAGCATATATTTATAAGCTTTAAGACTTAAATTAGTTGTAGGAACCAACAACTAGTCATTGCCAATAGCTAGTTACTAATCCATTGGTCGACCACTAATATATATTAGTTGCCAAATATGTATTGAGCACATACTTTCTAGTAGTTAGAATATTAGTTGACTACTATTGCGTATTAGTTGACCAACATATATCTTGTTGGTATATTGGTCGACCGTTACAATATACTGGTTGATGAATGTATTAGCTACACATTCTTAATATACATGTTTGGTAATTTTAATATATATTGGTTGATATTGGTACACAAATACATTAAATTATGATTCCAACATTTCCAAATGCTCAAACTTAATATTCTTTATGCAAATTCATCTTAAATTATTTTCAAAATGTTCCTTAAGGAATGTTTTGAGGTTTAAGAAGTTTTTCTTTAAAATTAAAACTTTAATTCCTTTTGGTGATTGAAAAGAGTCATGTAATGAGTTAAAATAATCATGCGTTTATTTATGATGAGCATTTAAAGAATGAAAGTAACAAGTAGAAAATACAATAAATATTATATATTCATTTATAACCTTGTTGTGCCTTATTTTTCCTAGGTCTTGATTTTGTTCTTTACTTAAACAAGTTTAAGCTCAATTTCTTCTAGTGTCATTATAAGATGTATTTTAATTTGTGTATGACCACTACTACTTTTACATTGCTTTCATAAAAAAACTAAACTCATTAGTATTACTTATATTTTGTTATCATCAAAACATGAATTATAAGATCTCTTAGTTTAACAATCTTTCTTTTTTTAATAATGACAAAATATTTTTAATATTAGATAAACAATGGTGAAATCAAATCTATGTAATTTGTTATTCCAAGGAAATATAAATAGTTAGTACCCCCCCCTAAATTCATACTATTAGAAAAAGAGAAAGCATGTGTGTATATATATATATATATATAATAAATACAAAATTGTCCATATAAACTTGCCTATAATAAATACAAATATCTCCATAATATGTACAAATCTTTAAGATTTAGGACAGTGATTTAGATGGTCAAACCTTAGACCATGTTAACACCCCCTTCTCAAACTCAAGGTGGTGCTGTGGAATTCAACTTGAGTTTGTTCACTAAGTCTTGAAATCTCCTAGGAAGATGACTATTGGTGAAGATGTCAGCCGTTTGTTCTGCAGAGGGAATAAATACTAAGGTAACAATTCCTTTAGTGATATGATGTTGTATAGAGTGACAATCAACTTCTCTATGTTTGGTGCGCCCATGAAATACATCATTATGAACAATTTAAATTGCACTTTAGTTATCACAATGTAGTGCAGTGGATGAAGAATGTGTGATACCTATGTCTTCTAGTAACCAACGAAGCCGTAGCAACTCTGAAGTAGCATCTATAAGGGCACGATACTCTAATTCGATGCTAGATTAAGCGATGACTGTTTGCTTCTTACTTCTCCAAGAAATAAGCGAATATTCCAAAAAGAAACAATATTTAGTGGTTAATCGATGATCAGTAGGGTCACTAGCCTAGTCAGCATCAAAATAGCTAGATAACATAAGGGATGAGTGAGCAAAGAAATGAAGTCCATGAGATAGTGTTCCCTGAATGTAGTGGAGAACCTGAAAGACAAGCCACAAAATGTGACGAGTGAGGAGAAGCCATAAATTGATTGACTAAATGGACAACATAAGCAATATCAGGTCTGGTTATTATGAGATAGACCAAACTCCCCGACTAACTATTGATACAAAGTTGCATCTTTAAGTAGAGTCCCATTTAGAGGGGTGAGTTTGACATTATGTTCCAGAGGGGTGGTTGCAATCTTACTATCTATAATACCAACCCCAAGAGAGCAAGTCTGAAGAATATCTTACTTGAGAAAGGTAGTACCCATCAAAGGTCGAGGAGAATTCAAGACCCAAAAAATAATTCAAAGAACTGAGATCTTTCATCTAAAATTGTTGACAAAGAAATTATTGTAATTTTGAAATACAACTTACATCATCTCTTGTGATGATCATATCATCAATGTAGAGTAACAAAAGGACAACCCCATGGTCAACATGGTGAATGCATAAAGCAGAATCATACGAATTGAAGTGAAAACCAAGTTGAGCAATAGTATAATTGAATTTGGCAAACCATGCCCTTGGTGCATGTTTTAAGCCATATAAGGCCTTAAGAAGTAAATAAACCTTATTAGGTGGATGAGGATAACCTGGAGGTGGAGACATATAGACTTCCTCTTGCAAGTCACCATTAAGGAATGCATTTTTAACATCCATCTGAAGAAGAGACCATCGTTTGACTGCTATAATTGCTAATAGACTGCGAATAAAAGTTAATCGAGCTACAGGAGCAAAAGTTTCTTCATAATTTATGTCATATTCCTAGGTGTAGCCTTTGGCTACTAAGCGAGCCTTGTAACATTTAATGGATCCACCTGAGTGGGTCTTGATTTTGTAAACCCATTTACATCCAATAGGAGTCTTTCCAGAAGACAGATCAACTAAGTCCCAGATGTGAGTTTTTGGTAGGGTATAAAGCTCTTCAGCCATAACTTACTGCCATAAAGGGTTAGTACTTACCTCCCAATAAGAGCGAGGCTCATGCAAGGAAATAATAGTTGAAAAATAGTGAAAGTCACAAAGATGATGTGGAGTTTCTCTTACCCGAGTATAGCAATGAATGGTTGTGGTGGGATTAGGAACAAAATCAGCAACTAGAACAACCTCCATAGGACTAGATGCATCAATGGGAAGATTATTGAGTGCTTCTACTGTATCATTACTAGGAAATAACTTAATAGATGTATCAATGAATAATGGAGATGATGTAGTAAAGACTGATGAAATTTGGACAAGGAAGAGAATAATGTGTTTTCCCAAAATCTAAAATGTCTAGAGATACGCAATTTGATTAGATATAGGATCCCAACAACAATAAGTTTTATGCTATACCCCATAACAAAGAAAACAGCATAATCGAGCACGTGGTTCTAATTTGGTGTGTTCATGAGGTTGTAAGAGGACAAAGGCAACATAACCAAAAGGTTTAAGAACAACATAATCAGGTAATTTACCAAACAGATGTTTGAAAGGAGACAAATTTTAAAGAGTTTGGATAAGAATGTGATTAATAAGTCACTGCCTCCCAGAACTTTTCAGGACAATAAGTAGAAAGAAGTAGTGCACGAACATAATTTAAAATATATCTGTGTTTATGTTCAACCCTTCCATTTTGTTGAGACGTATGGGGACAAGAACGTTGAATCATGGTACCTTGCTGACCAAGGAATTGGAGAAGACCAGAGTCTCTATATTCCATTGCATTATTTGTTCGTAGTATTTTAATAGTTTAGGAAATTTGTGTTTTGATCATTTTGGTAAATTTAATACAAAATTGCGGTAACTCAGATATATGTTTCAAAATAAATCCAAGTGAAATGAGAATGATCATTAATGAATAGAACAAAATATCGATAACCATTCATAAAACAAGTAGGAGAGGGTCTCCAAATATCATAATGAATCAGACTAAAGGGGGTTTCAGAAATAAAATCACTATTATTAAAGGATAAAGCTGCTTGTTTTACAAGTTGACAGTTCAGACAATAAAAATACTCAACTTTTATAGATCCCAATAATTTATAAGAGATTAGAGGATGAAGTTTACTAGTGGAGGCATGAACTACACAAAGAATCCATTGATACATTGGAGAGATAGTTGTTATAGTAGCAGATACCTATTTTTTATGCAGGTGTAGAGAAGTAAGCTCAAATAATCTTCCTACTCTACATCTCGTCCCAAGATTCGGACCCGTCTGTAGATCCTGTACGTGACAACCAGAGCAAGAAAAGGTAATGGTATGACCTTATTCACACAGTTGGCCAATGGAGATAAGATTAAAAGCTAAGTTGAGAATAAGATATGTATCAGGGAGACTAATATGTGAACTAGATATGTTTCCAATGTGAGCAATGATCATTTTTGTACCATTGGCTGTGTGAATTAGGGGAAGGGAAGAAACATGTGTTTTAACAGATTAAATAGAGGAATTAGGTGTCATATGGTTAGGACAAGTAGAGTCAAAGAGCCAAGAGGAGCTATCCGATGCAACAAATAAGGTTGTAGTAAAGGAAGTATTGGAAGAGATAACATGTTTGAGTAGAGCTTCAAGATCACTCATACTGATGGCAGAAGAACCCTTAGTTGTAGTAGCAACTGTTGCAACAGAGGATGACTCACGCTTCAAATGTTTAGATTTAAAAGATCCTCCCTTAGATTTTGGAGGTCGAGTAGGACAATTGTTAAGTATATGCCCAATTTTGTGACAACATTTACACTCAATTGTCAGAAAATCAGAGACATTATGCCCAGTTTGATTTAACAAAATTTGGATCCTGATTTTGCATGAGTAGTGACCAAAGCGATATCTATTTGTGAGGACTTATCCAAAACAAGGTGAGTCTCTTTGAAAATTAGCTCCCGAACGGTTGTATCTAAGGTAAAAAGGGAGTACGGTGCAATAATGAAGCTCTGACAACTTCATATTTAGGACAAAGAACCATAGAGAACTTGAATCAATTACATATGGTCTTGGCTGATCTTGGCTTATGACAGTTGATTCTAAATTGGTTGCACTTGAGCAAGAAACTCATTCATAGACTAACCAGCTTCTTACTTAAAGCTACGAAGAGTAGTCCACAATTGATAATAATGAAGTTCAGTGGTTTTGTACCTATTTTCCAAAAAGTCCTATATCTATTTTGTCGTTTCAAAGTTAGCAAATTGAATATGAATAGAGGGTAAGGAGGTGTTACAAAACAAGTGATAATCTGATGATTTTTATTGTCCCAAACATCAAGGCGTTCTCCATATTTTTATCTGTCTCATCCTTCTCACAAACTGGTTTAGTATCACCAGTCACAATGGCACCAAAGTTTTCAACCAATTAAGAAACTTTTCATACCCTGAACCTGTAGGTTATAGTTTGCTCCCATAAGAATAGTGCCAATAGGAGTAAAAGCATCATATTTCTCCATTTGAAAGTTGCTACAACAACAAAAGGCGTAGTAGAGAAAGAAAAATGGTGGCAAAAAAAAGTAAATAGCAGGTCAGAAAAGGATAAATCCACACAAAACAATTAAGAATGGAATGGAACATAGCCAAACAATGGCTGAGTAAAAAGCTGGACAGAAGATGCGAAGGATAAAAGGAGTGAACAAAATAAATTAGCTTAGTAAATGGGCTATGTAAGAGACAGAACTGGGCATAAAACAATGATAGGTAAACAAAGGCTCTAATACCATATTAGAAAAAGAGAAAGTATGCAGAGAAATTATTAGAAAAGAAGAAAGTATGTGGAGAAAGTATGGAAAGAAATCACGTTAACACACTCTTTTCGATTGCATGTTAACACGTTGGAAAAAGAGAAAATATGCATATATATATATATATATATATAGAGAGAGAGAGAGAGAGAGAGAGAGAGAGAGAAATTATTGGAAAAGGAGAAAGTATGCAAAGAAATCATATTTCTGAACTACACACGCTTTCGATATATATATAGACGGTGATTTAGGTAGTCAAGCCCTAAATCACGTTAACACATGCATCATAAAAAAAAATCTTACAATTTAAACTATTTTAAGCACAAATCAACTTTTGTATAAAGATTACCAAACTATAACTAATTACAATATCAATTAGAATTTAACATGATATAGATTTTAATAATAAAATGGTCAATAAGAATATAAGTGCAATATTAATGGCAAATATACAAAATGAAAAATTTTGAAATTGATCACTCTCCCTGAATATAATATCAGTAACTTTCTCTCCCCTTTAAACATAAAAAGGAATTAATTATCCAAAAGTCTACAAACCTAAGACTAAAATATTAAAGCACATAATAAATCAAATAAATAACAATTGAACTCTAAATTAAACAACTAGAGAGATCCTTATCAAATTGAATTCCCATTAATCAATGCCCAATTTTCTCCTAATTGTGCAAAATCTATCATCAATCGTTGGTTTAGTGAACATTCTAGTCAATTAATTTAATGTACTAATAAATTTTAGTTCAATATCCCATTTTACATACGATCTCTAATGAAATGATATTTAATGTTTACGTGTTTTGTTCTGGAAGACTAAATGGGGTTCTTTGTGAGGCAAATAACGTTAGTGTTATCATACCTAATTGGTATCTTTGTAAGGTTCATGCTATAGACTCTAAGTTATTATCTAAGTCATAGAATATGTTCAAAAGAACTACTGAATAATACTTATTTGGCTTTCACAGATAAGGCAATTGAATTTTCTTTCTTACTAAACCAAACAACGAATGGATTGTCTAGATATTGATAACTATTAGATGTACTCTTCCTACATAAAAGACTATTAATATAATTCACATTTGAATAGCCAATCAAATAAAAAATTGTATTTTTAGGATATCAAAGTCTTAATGGCATAGTACCACATAGGTACCGAAATTATACACTTAAAGAATAAAAGTTAACACTATTTTGGATTTGATTAAGATATAGCACATAAACAAATATTGAACATAATGCTTTATCTACTTATGGTAAGGTAAAGTAAACTACCGATCATAACCTCAGTATAGTTTGACTTTGATTGGCTTCCTTTCTTCATCCTTATTCAGTTTTCTTGTAATACTCATAGATGTCCCCAGTGTCTTGGCTTAATCCATTTTGAAGTATTTGAGTAGTTCTTTGGTATACTTGTCTTGATTACTAAAGAGACTTTCCTTCATTTGCTTGATTTTAAGTCCAAAAAATAAGTTAAGTCTCCCCTCATCCTCATTTTAAATTATGTCCTTATACACTTGAAAATTTCTTTGCACATCCTTTTGTTAGTAGCACCAAAGATAATACCATCAACATAAACTTGAACAATTAAGATATCTTGCTTATCATTTTTAATGAATAGAGATGTATAAGCTTTGCCTTTTGTAAAACCATTTTCTAAAAGAAA
>JAOQMP010000004.1:6225023-6236370 GCA_027563575.1 Erythroxylum pedicellare
TAATAATAATAATAATAATAATAATAATAATAATAATAATAATAATAATAATAATAATAATAATAATAATAATAATCCATACAAAATTTATAATAATAATGTTAATATTAATAACAAAAGGTTGTTTACACCAAATGAGAAGGAAAATAACTTTTGTCCAGCAATGTACTCGCAATACTGGAAACAAGGGACAAAAATTTTTGTTCTTCTTTTTTTTGAGGAACAAAAGTTTTTGCCTCTGTCATCTGGGGACGGAGAACAAAAATTCAGGAGCAGCAACCAAACATAAGAGAGACAAGATTTTTTTTGTTTTGTTTTGTTTTGTTTTCTGTCCCCGTTAACGGGACAACAACCATACATTGCCTTAGGCTTTATCGAAGTGGTTCAGAGAGGGAGTACTCTATGTACAATGCTAGCTATTACATTGTAGTTCAATTGGAAGGCCCAAAGGCATTCATAATTTCTACTTAGTTTTTTCCCCTCGGGAATTTGTCATAACTGTTTTCTAAAACTAGGATGTTGAAAGCTGTGTCTGAGTATATTGGCTTTGTTTATTAGTAATGGAGATGTTATATTTATAAGCTAAGCGGTTTGTTATTTCATGGATTTATATTCTAAAGTAGTTATTGTAATAACGTACTTAGTATTCTTTGTTGTCAATACTAAGGATGGTACTGGTGTCTTCTCCCTAGGCTAAATCTTTAGATGCTAATACTTATGTTCTATCTGATGCTACATATGCAAATACCATGGTAGGTTATCCATTATGTTTTCCTCCATTTTCATTTTTGGTGAAGTGGGAAATTTCAAGAAACTATACATGAAATTCTTCCTTTTCCAAATTCATCATGTTGGGGGTACCAACCTCTCAATCAATAGATCCTGTGATCCATCTGTGGTGGCTGCTCATATTTACAAAAGAAGAACTGATGGTGATGAATGTAATTTTGAAGCACGCAATGAGGCATAAAGTTATGAATCATGCTTAACTTGCAGCCTAGTTTAGGTGTGGATACATGTTTCAGCTTTTGATGAGGGCTATGATGCTCTGAAGTTAGCTTGTCAAAAGTAGGTCTGTATTTTTTGTTCTTTTAAATTGTTAAAGTCATACCTCTCTTTTTCAATATTTTCTTTTAGAGGAAGACATATTTTCTCTTCCTAATACCAATGTTATGATAAAGTTATTTTCCTTGGGCTTCTTGGTCCTGCATATCTTTTTATCTAGAAAGTTTAATTTATTGAATGACTGTTAAGTTGTGATGGGATCTTATTATAATTATTTGGAGTTTAATGAGAACACATGCCCTTTCTCCATCATCTAGTTGAATGAAATTGGTGCTACAACTAGGTGTCTCTCACTTGAGGGCCAAATTGCAAAATTTGAAGTAATGGGGTCTAAAGCATTTCAGCTTCTTCAAAAGACACTCCATCCTATTTCTTGGTGAGCCATATATAGGTACATCTACATAAAATTTTGACTAGAAGAAACATTTAATATTTGCTTAGAATTCTCACTGGTTGCAGTAGTACAGACAATTCATTGTAGTTAAATCTTGAATTTCACATGAAGAAGTTTGCTGTGTTGAAGATGAAGAGAGCATTTCCTCATGTTCTCTGTCATCTCTTACTGTCAAGGATCCTCATATGCTGCCTATAAAGATTATTGCAGATATGTTATCTTCTCCTACTTGTTTAATAAATGATTTGCCACAAGACGAAGCTAAAGAACATGCTAGCTTTCTGGAATTTCCGGGAAACCATGAAAAGTTTCTTTCACTATCTTCAATTCCTAAAGCAAATGAAGGTTTGCTTGACAACATGTGTTTATGGGATGCTAGTGGCAGATTGAGGCCCCCAGTAGATGGCATATCGATTTTGTGACAATTGGATTTATACGAGGGAGGTAAGTTTTGTGTTTCTTCGTTTGCATAGATTAGTTGGTAACAGTGATATTCGGATTTGGCATCCAACTCTTATAGTGTGCAACTTACTGACATGTAGCAAGAAGCTAGCGGCACAAGTTTTCTGCAAGGCAACTCTATTGGCCAACCTTAGGGAGGAGCAATGGAAAGAGATGCCCATGGAGTGGAGGAGAAAGGAAATATATGTTCTTGTTAGGAACTTGAGATCTTCTGCCTACAAACTTGTTCTTGCCACCATTATCCTATAACAGCAACCAGAAGATGTGGAATTTCTATAGGATGCTCCAATGAATGGTATTCTTTAACTTCAAGAAGGTTTTAACGCAGGTGCAGAAAGAGAAAGAGGAAAGAGATACTCGTAACATGAGATTGAGAGGTCTCCAAAAATTTTGGAAAACATTTCATTTTTACCATGTCTAATTATATAAAATAGTAAAGTTTCTATCATAGAATTTTAAAAAATAATTGAAAAAATATCATTGCTAATCAGGCTTAGACAACATGCAATAACTTAAAAGATGCATCACTATGACAATGTGCATCGCCTTACATGAACCTACGAGGACTGAATCTGATGTATTTTACAATTTGTAAGTCACAGTAATAACACATACACCCTTCATTAGGACACTAAGTTCCAGTCAAGATTCAATTCGGGCTACATCTAAAAATGCACTTTGTGGCCATGAAGAATTTCTCCATATTAAGGGTAAACAATTGTCTTTTTGTTGAGTTTCCTCCAAAGAGTCTAATTTCTTTCCAACCATATTAAGTAGACGTAACATTTGAAAGTTATGTAGAAGATAATTCTATTACCCTTCAATCTCACATATGTTTGACTAGCCCAGTTAACTATTTCCTGCCAATCAGTTGCAACACAAAACACATTCATCAAATGTTATATTTTAGACCAAACTGTGGATGAGTAATGACATTTGAAGAAAAGATCTGGGATAGTCTCCAAAGCATACTCTCCCTTTTGAGATAGATCTTTGTATAATCTTAGACAAGAAGCATTATTGAGTTGGAAGGTGTTGCTCGACATTCAAAGAATCCTGTCATCGTCCCTACTACTTGAATTTTAATCATAGAGTTGTCCGAAATAGTTGGAACCTTGAATTTGTATCTCCACCTGTCCCTTGAATTACATAACCTTAAAGGGAATTCTAATTCTTAAGGAAATGAGCTCTCTCTCACATATTGTGGACTATGATTTATCCAATTATCCTACCATAACCAAGTTGAGTTCCTATTCCCCACTTTTATTTTGATATGGGGGTTAATTTGATCCCTTTTTCTAATCATCTGAGTAAAACTCTTGGAATGCTTCCTTTTAGTTTCCAACTATCAAAAGATTTAGTCTCTCAAGTATATTCATTAATCTATTTGCTCTATAATGCTTCCTTATCCTTAAATACCCTCTAGATCCTCTTAGAGATTAGGATCAATTAGATAGCCTACAATGTAGCTATCCCCACTCCCGCCTTTTGTTTCGGTACATAAAGGTCCACTCATTTGACTTAACTCCTTTGTAATCATTCAGCATACCCAACTATAAGAAGTTTTTCATACATCTCTCAATTTTCTTATTCATTCTAGTATGCAAAAATAAGTGAGTGCTCCAATAAATGTATGTATTCCTTAATAATGATCAAATTAACTAAATCCTCCTTGTCATTGTTAATGACTTATTTTGCCAAACATGATCCTCTTTTTAAATATTCTATGAGAGGAAGACAATCTTCATATTTTGGTTTTCTTGAGGTTATAAGAAGACCCAAAGGTATTTGAATGGCATATCCTGCTTAATTAGTCACATCACACAATAAAGAGTCTTTATATCTTGAAAATCAGAAGATAGGTATATCATGCTCTTATTGGTATTGACCCTCAGCTCATATACATCCGAGAATTTCCTTAGTGTATCCATCATCACCCCAAGGAGAAAATGTAGCCTTGCTAAATAAGATCAAATCATTTGCAAAAGTTAGGTGTGTAATTTATATTGGCTGCATTTAGGATGATAAGAAAATTCGGAGTTATTTGAAATATTGACCTAAAGCATTCTTGTAAAGAGTTTAATGGCTAAAGTGAATAAGGAAGGGGATAGAGGATCCCCTTTCCTTATTCTTTTAGCACCCCTAAAAATCTTAAAAAGGAATCCATTCACTACTATACTAAATGAGGTAGTGATTAGACATGCTATTATCTAATAAAAAAATAAGGAAGGGAACCCAAACATTTGTAGAGTATAAAGATTGAAGTTCCATTGGATTGAGTTAAATTCCTTGAAGAAGTCTATCTTAACTGGACAACCTTTGATGGCTCTTTTAATTTGCAATCTTTCATCAATTCCTGAACCATCAGAATATTATTTCTTATAGACATGTCCTCTACAAATGCCCCCTGTAAGATATCAATCACATTTTAAAGGCATTCTTCAATTTACTAGCTATGATCTTGGATATGACCCTGCAGACTATGTTGCAATAAAAAATTGGGCAATATTCATTTGGATTGGTTGAGTTGGAGGTTTTAGGGATTAGGAAAATGTAGGTTTTATTCAACTCCTTTAATATTTTCCTACTTCTGAAGAATGTCTATATTGTTTTAGTAATCTATTAGTAATACTCCAAGAGGTTTGAAAGAAATGAGCATTGAACCCATACAACCCAGTAGATTTATTTAGATTACTATTGAACATGGTCTCCTTAATCTCCTAGTTTGTTACTGCAGTAGTTAGTAACTCATTTGTCTCCTGATTTAAGCTTCTTTTAGTTGCCCTACCATATTAAACTTCATGGGTCCTTCATCCAAACCCTTCTCCAGTAGCTTATGATAGCAACTAATAACTAATTTTTGTATCTGATCTTTGTTTGCAATAAGGTGCCCATCTTCATTTATAAGACAAACAATTTTGTTCATGTTCCTCTTGGCTAAGCTAATATTTAAAGAAGTTGGAGTTAGTATTTGCCTCTTTTAAGTCATTCCACCCTAGCTTTTTGTCTTAGCAATGTGCCTTTAAAGAGCAAGGTTATATTCCTCCAATTTCTTCATTTCATATGATCTTAGCACATGATTGTTTGGGTTATGGTATCATTCTTCCTTTGACCTTTATAGGCTTTTTTTTTTTTGGTATTTTGGAGAATCATTCTTTTCATAGGCATTTGTCTTATGAAAAATCTTGAGCATAACCCCTCACTATCTGTAACTTTCTTAAAAGTTGATAAACTTTGCATCCTTTAACCTTTATATCCCAAACATTCTTTACTAACTCAAAGAGACCCTCTTTCTTGTGAGAAAATTTAAAAACTTGAAGATTGCTTTAGGAAGGGGATTGGAGTTAAGTTTAGCCCTTCTATCATGGAATACTTTTAAAATAATGGGGCCCTAAACTAGGGTACAGACTCGAGAAAGTGACTTTAACTAAAGCTAATTCACTAACACCCTCTTCTTATGAACCAAGCTCCAATCTGTTTATTTGATCAAGTATAGAAAATTTTGCTATTTTTTAGATCTGTAATCCTTTCCTTTTAATCACTTAGCTCAATTCTTTTCCAATACCTCTTAATTTTCCTTTTTCTCCCTTTGCTTCATCCACATAAAATATATAATTGAAATCTCATGCTAGCATCGACGGTTTAGGCATGGTGTTTTGCAGTAATTCCAACTCTTCCCACAATTGGACTCTTTGGAAGCCAAAGTTGGAAGCATAAATGATTGACATGTTAAAGAGGACAATTATCCCATCCAAGTCATATGTAAAATGAATTAGTGATCTATGATCCTTGGATCCAAAACTTGAACTAATTTATATTTATAGGCTAGCATTATTTGACCATTTTAGTGTTGTGTATGATTAAAGCAAAATCTTCAATTCCTTCCCTAAAATTCCATATTGTCTTCAATTTTCCTAAAATTTACCTTAGTTTCTATAATTAAGGAGAAAAAATTAATGATTTTAGGACTTATAAAATTTTGATTAAATTGGCATTGTTGGCGAATCTGAATTCAAAATTATCATCCTCAGTTAGAAGGGTCTTCTTTAGCCCCCTCCTTCCCCTATTAGACATTGCCCAATTCTGGATTTAGAGAAATGTTGATATGTTTCCTATAAAATAATTGACTATTGAAGACAACTAGATGATTACTCCCACTTGCAGCATCTCTAGTAGAGGAGACATTACCCTGTCAACTATAGAAGACTAGAAGAACTTCAATTTTTCATTGAGTGGAGAGTTTGACACTACCCTTTTCTATGAGTTCTTGGGTACACTACCCCTACTGACTTGCACCTCCTTGTCTACTTGTTCCACTGAGTTCAAGGTGCCATAATTAGAAGTATTTTCCATAGGACACTCCTATTTAGGTGCAATTAGAGCTAAAAAGACCTAAGGTTGGCTAGAGCTAAGCTTTGATAGTTTAGGGAATTTGATGTTTTAAGGATTTTAGTGGTTTTGTAACGAAGATTTTGATGGTTTTCGGTTATTATATTGGTTAGCTGTTGTTTTCGTGGTTCTGATTTGGGCAAATTTGACTTATGAAGGCATTATATAGACATATCACTAATTCAGGTATCATGCTCTTTGTTTTGGCCAAGTATAAATATAAGTTAATCTTTTTTTTCTAATTTTCATTTTTTAGGGAATAGACTCTGCCATGAATCACTTCAATTACCTTTCTTCTCTTACATTTGCAAATATTAATTATTGAAAGCTTATACTTTAAAAAAACAATTTAGTAATTTATATATTTTAAAATTTCGTAATCCTTAAAGTTTTCAATTATAGACATATGAAAGTAGTTGAAGCCTAATACCTCTATTCTTGCATGAGATGTCTCAAATTTCGCAACTTTTAGCGGTTTGATACTTTTTTTAAAAGCTATAAATTAATATTTTTGCAAAATATTCTCATAATAAATTCATTAATCCTTATAATTCCTTTTGGTAATATCTTTTCTAATTTTTTGACGAAATTGTTAGTTTAAATTCTATAAAAAATTTTATGTAGAAACTAATTGAAGGGATTATAAAGATTACAAAGTTAAATATGAGCTTTTCCAAAAATTAAATTGTAACAATGTGCATATTATTTAATTATAAATTAAATATCTTAATTCTATTGAAACAATCAAGCTAGGTTTATTCGAATGGGAACTTGGACTAATGAGTACAAATCTATTATGAAAATCAAAGATCAATTCAATGTCCACATTCATTCTCCTCTGCTGTTAAATTCCAAAAAGAAAACTACAGAGGTTTCAAAATCTTATTCTTTTAGCTTGTCCCACTTGAAACTCAAATTGAATTTTTTTAAAATTTCTCGAGTTCGTGTGGAAAAGTTCGATGGTGAGGATTAAACCTCAAGCTTTGTTCCAATAGAGCAAAAAGAAGAAGGCATCAAATCAAATTAGTCTGGCCACCTTCTTTCTTTGCCTTTTGCTTCTTCTTTTGGCTCTCTTTTTCTTATATTCTACACACAGACAATGGCCAATAAGGTTTAAGTTTGAATTTTTTCATTTACTAACCTAATTTATTATGTGTCTTTGATAACATTTTTTTGTAGTATTTTTTCCTACAGAGATTATCTTTTTTCCTTTTTTATGTGTGTTTGTGGAAAAGTTGATTGTAATTATTATTATTTGGACAAGTCTGAGTGGTAGTAGGAGATCACTTTTTAGGTTGGAGATTTTAATTAAATGTAAGGGATGATGATGTTAGTAATCTTTGATAAGTTATTTTGTTGTCATTTTAAGACATATCTATTTATCTCCTATTTAGGTCAAGAATTCAAGATTAGAAGGGTGAATTAGGCTACGAGGTATTGTTGTTCTTCTTTGTCTTTTTTGAAAACCTAAAATTTTCTACAATTTTATTTTCCTTTTCATGTTAAATTCAAGTTTCCAACCTATGACTGGTATAATGTTTCAACTAGTGCTATTATCGGTGTTTTAAGGTTCATTTCTTTTGTGAGACTATCGTTCATGGATCTATTTCATTATGTGCTGTAGGTTGATTAGGCTTTCGTGGATTCAAAGAAAGCAGATTTCCCTGGATATGCTATATGTTCTTTTTGTGATCAAACGTTGTAATTTTTCTAGTTCTCTATTTGTGATGCATATCATTTTTCTTCATAATTCTAGGTTTGATTAAGATCTTACTAAGGAGAATTCACATAATATTTAAGGATTATGATCTCAATGCTTTTATACTTAAAAGCACGTAAATCAAAAGCACTTATTTTTATTTACCAAAAAGAATATCTCGATCCTGAAAGTATCCTAACATCCTAGCAAGTAGAAAACAGATGAATTGTGCTATAGTCTTTATCGGATGATCATTTATTTAGGTTAATGATAATCATTGGATTATTAGTAGGATACAAATACCTAGTTAAAGTTGAAGCATTTCACACAACACTAATTTTTAAGGAGGGAGAAAGGGGAAGGCTACATCCATATACTTAATGAATTTATCTTGTGCCATTTTAACATTATGCTTCCACTGCTACTATTTGTTGTCCTCTGTTATATCTTTCATTAAGTTGTACATGTGATTTAATAGTTTTGCACCCTTTTTTTTTAATTATTTTTTAGTATGTCAAAAGGTTCAATAACTGTGGAACTTTTCAAGGATGGTTCTTTAGCATGCCCCTTAGCGATTGGCGATCTCCGGAAGCTTCCAACCTTAATCGGGTAACACAAGAAGAACTGTTTGAAATATTGGGGATTTCTTTACCCCTTTTACATAAACAATTTGGGTTAAATGATTTAAGTTCAAACGTTGTCGTGTCTAGAGACCTTGATGGTTTCTTATACATTGTCATTTTTTTAGGTTGGCTCTTGTTGTTTTCATAAACGCTATCGTTTTATACTCTTGGCTCTTGATATAAGAGAGTGTCAATGCTCTCCTATCATTGTTCTTCTCTTTTCTTCTTATTATTAATCAATTTAATTTTTTTTCAAAAAGAAAGTCACAAGCTGATTGCAATTTAGGTGGCTAAAGAGTAGTGGGGATAATGAGGGTTTAGGTGCTTAGTTGTTAGCCATTTGGGTTAGTTGCAGCCTACATACTCAAATCAAAATATTTTAACTCCCTATAGTTAGCATTAATGCATCTTTAGGAATAACTACTTAAACACAACTTTTGATATGATAAATAATATAAACGTGATCACATCACCAAATTTAATACATGTAAAGATAATGAGGGGATAACTTGTTGGGTTAGTATGTGGTCATAATTTTAAGTTTATGTGTGAATAAATTATTGATATTTTAACTTTAGTTTGATGGAGGAAGATAAGTGCATCATTACAAGTTCTATCTTTTTCTATGCTTTCCCCTAATACTTCGACCTGACGACCCATTTTATGCTCTATTTTGTCAATAATAGGTAATTCTAACATCTCAACTAAATAATCCATATGATGCTTATTTTACCACTAATTGGTAACCTTAGCACCTCAACTAGAATAGCCTACTTAAAATTCATTTTCAATAGACAATAAAGTTGTCTGTAGTTTATTTTAACATGTGTGCTTATGAATATTAACATATGTTGGTATCTATTACATTATCAAAGCATATAGCTTACGTCATACTAAAGTTACTTTTGATTAATGTAGTGGTATTTATGGTATAATGTAAGGATTATATTGTATATTGCTATTTAAAAATAAATGCAAAGATTATGTTGTGGTATTTTTCAATATATATATGTATTTATTTCTCGTAGGTTTTCACAAAGTTGTCTTTGTTGCCAAGGGAAATGAGTTTTGGAAATTCTATAAAATTATCATTCATCCCTATTAATAAAATTTCCTTAATTAAATATTGTAAGTAACAAATTAAAAAATACTGGGTCTAATGTTTAAATATCATGTCTCCATATTGTAAAAATGACAAGCCTTCGGAAAATTACCACTACCACACAATAAATTTTGTATTAAGATAGTATAGAAAAGTGCCATCACTTGACTCCTTATATATTAGTGACGCTCTAACTTTAATATGTGAATATCTTACTATAAATTAGCATAAACAATACCATGCCTTATTACATACCATAGTATATCTACATACAAAAAATACTGTTATTAATTTAAAGTGAATTTTATATAGGAGTATCATGAGTGAGGATAAAGAATACCATGCATCAATACAAGACAAGTTTAAGACTCAGTCTATGCAATTTTGGCCCTATGTACAAAAAGTATCATCACACTTAGAAATAATTAATACCTTCACTTTAAAATGAGAATGTCACAACCAAATATCATACCACAATATAAATAAACCACGTGTCAAAATATTCAATATAACGCCTATGTATGAAAAATATCATCACTCATTAAAATATTACACAAAAATCCTATGCCTTAATTCAACCTCAATACGAACTATATTAGGTCTCAGTATATTCAGTGCCACTGTTATGTACAAAAATTAGCATTACGCATTAAAAATAAGTAGCACCTTCACATAAAATATGGAAATACCATAACTGAGTAAAAATAATACCAAGTATCATTATACGCTATACTAAAACTAGATACACCTTACACCACTTATATTTACAAAAATACTATCATTTATTACAGATAAGTAAAAGATTCACTTATATAAAGGAAATTATGAAGGACACATAGTGTTACTTGTACGAAATCATGTCCATTGAAGGTTTTGTTGGACATGGTTAACTACGTGCAAGTATGGTCAACTATGTTCATGTTAGAACTTTGAAGGGACAATGTTAAGGATACAAATTAGCACATATTCATGTACAAAACCGTGTCTTTTATAAGTATTCTTGGATACAATTAACCATATGCCTATGTGATCAACCATGTTCATGTTAGAAATTGTGAAGAGTTATTGTGAAGGATATAGATTGGTACATGCCCATCCATAAAATTATATTCATTATTGTAATTCATTTTGTTGTTGTGGGCAACAAAGTAATCCTTTTATAACCTCCCATCTAAAAGAATGTAGCATCTTGTTCTTTTATTTCTTAATGTCGAATAGAAACCAAAAGAAAAAAAAACATAAATCTCTCTTAATTCTCACAACCCATTGCATCTTAGACGTGTATATAGGGCATGTTTGGTAAACAATTGATAAGCTATTTTTTAGCTATTTGACCCAAATTAACTGTTTGACCCATGTTAAAAAGCTATTTATCTGTTTGGTTATGAGCTGGTTGGGTTGACTGATTCAACCCAACCAACTAATTTTTTAAAAGCTCCTTAAATGTAGCGTTTGAGGTTAGCTGTTTGCCTAATGACAAAATTGCCATCTAGTTTACTCTCTACTTCTGCTCTATGTGTTTTCAAAGTTGGCTTTATTTGATTGTACAATTATGTCGTGAAGTTTGGAAGAATATAATAAAGGGGTTAATTAAACTTTTTAATCTTTATTTA
>JAOQMP010000004.1:6244711-6256246 GCA_027563575.1 Erythroxylum pedicellare
ACATAATTACACATGATAGGAATCTCATTATCATGATCTCATCATGATTTCCTCCATACTATGTTTTGTATCAAGGATTTCATTAAATCAAATTAAGATGAACATCAAATCCATAAATGTATAAACATCGAAATAATGAAAAATGCCTTTATTAATCATAAATGATTTGTACAATTAGTGCTAAAGGTGATTGCCTTTAGGGCACTTCTCTAACACCATTTACATGCTAGTTCTATCAAATATCCATAAGCTATAAGAAGCCGTCTTGTTGTCTAAACTCATTGTAGAATATAAAAGGTACCCTGACATCTTAAAAACTTGAAGATTACGGATTAGTATGAAGGAGTGATCTGAAAGGAACATTCACCAAAATATGCATAAGACTGTGAGTACAAGTCTAACCAAGATTGCTGACTAATGCACAAACACGCTTTTTCCTTACTAATATATGTCCTTGTTGTTTATTGGACTAAGTAAGCAGCCTCCCACTAAATATGAGATCAGTGATTTTCACTTTTTGGAATAGGTTAGCTAACTCTCTCCCTGTAGCAATATGTAAAACCTTGCCTTCCTCTACTTTATGATATGATAGTATACAATTGTAATCACTAACTAACATCCATGGGTTCTCCTTCCACTTACATTGAGGCTTTGTTTGAATTAAAAAGGCATAGGATTTGACCATTGTAATGTGAAGTGTGATTAAAGATAGCTTCCCATTCTACACCCAAAAATTTTGAAACACCTAGCATATGAGGTGATTTTTTTATTTCTAAAAGCCCTACTAAGTAAGGCTTCTTCTCCAAAACAATCTCCTTTACCATTTATTTTTTAATAGAGTCATTGAACCCTTTAACATTCCGTAAAAGAATTATTAAAGGGTGTTTCCCCTATGGATTTATTCCTGCCCCTTCTTCTAGCTGATATTCTGTTTGAGTTAGTTGTTGATTCTTTAGTTTCAACATAGATCTTTAATACTTTAGTTTCAATTTGTAACTCATTCTCAAAGTTTATCACCTTTACAATTTTTTTGTTTGGGATTGACTTATTTTGAGTTAGTCAAAATTGTAATAAACTACAAGTACATGATGTAGCTATAGCTAGTACCGGTAAGTAAGGGTCGATCCCACGAAGATTATAAATACTAGTAATTAACTTTCCCTTATTATCTAGCCTACGAATTGATTTTCCATTTTTAATAAAAAGAAAATAAAAATAAAACAATTAAAGAAATAGGAAATGATCATGAATGTAAGGACAGTGGAATTCACTTTAAAAACTATCATTATCAAAAATTTGTATCTAGGTTTTATAGAATGTTCTAGTGATGTAGAGGCTTGATCTTGTATTTTAGTGGATATTTCGATGATTTCTTCGTGTTTTCCACTTTTTTGGACTAAAATTGGTCCTAGGGAACAAGTTCCATATATGGAATCGCCTCCTTATGTCTGCTCTACGAATCCCTACCGACTGCTTTCTCTTTTGCCTCTTAATATGTCCTTTTATCACCAAATTTAGTTATGGTAGATGCACGACCATCTCTTGCATGACCGTGCATTACCAAAATTCTTTAGATATTGCAAAAGTGCACATGTATATAGACGATCGTGCATTTTTTTAGAATTTTTGATTCTTCATTTTACACCGTGTTTTCATATGAATTCTTCTTCTTTAATTCCGTGAAGGCAATTATCATTTGTATACACACTTGGAGCCAATCAAGTACCAAATATATGATAAAAGTATAAAATATTAAGTAAAATGCATCAAATATGGGTGTAAAAATATAGTCAAATATTTACCTATCAGTTTGCCTCTTTTTCTTTTTGTTCTTCAGGATTAACAGCAGTATGCTTAGTTTCTAGCATGTTAGCAGGTTGAGTTTCAGTCAAATCCATAGCACCATCAACTTCCATTAGTCTGTCTTGATTAAGTTCCTTTAAGTTGTTTGAAGTTATCAAACCTATAAGTTCATCATTCTAACCTGTTTGAATAGGGTCCCAATTGGTTTCCATCTTTTAATCACTCAGTTAGGATTCTATGGATAAGTTATGGGTACTTCAAACTTTTGAGTTCCCCATCATAACTAAGCTTCATAATTGACAACTTATTTGGCAATTCAGAATTTTTGTTTATCTTAATGCAGCTTTTGCATAACATATTATCTCCATATTAGTGGTTTAAGAGTCCATACATAGTGAACTTGCTAGTTAACTTAAGCACTTAATTGTCCAAAATTCAAGAGGCACATTATGGAAATCGATCCAAAAAAGAAAGACATTAATGTTACCTCTGTCAAATTCTAAACCTAACTTCCATCTTTAAATGAACATAGGTTGACCTCCTATATGCCAAGGTCCTTTTTCAATAATCTCATTTAAGCAACTCTCATTCATGAATTTGAAGAGAAATTAATCATCATCCATTAGCATTACTTTCTCCACCCCTTTTTGCCCCACCTAGCCGTAACCCAAGTATGAACTAGGGACAATAACAACCGTTGTGGCCAAAGAAGAATGTGTTTTGTTTTGGGAATATATGTTTGATTTGTATGTAATAATATGACACATTATGTATTTTGTTAAAAGTTTGTAAATATTGTAATACACAGTGTATTTGAATTTAAGATATGTACTGTTTTGTTTAAGGGTTTGTAATGTAATAACTTTAATTCAGGATGGTGTTGTAATTGAAGCATGTATTTGGATAAATTCAGCGTGCTAGTTAAATTATGTTGAAAGTTGAATATGTATGGAAAAGTAATGATTGGTTGTTTGAATATCTGGCAATGCTTTGTATTGTTTTTATATGTTTAAGTCCGTTCCACATATCCTTCCAGGGGGTATGTGGGTGTTAAATCGTTTGGTATCAGAGCATGGTTTTGGAAATTCTAGTTTAACCAGACCTTAACTACTGCTTATACTTGAGTGTAAAAGTTATGTTTTGGCATAATACGGTTTGTCCCATGTTTTGATTATAGAATTAAAGATGGGAAGATCTCACAAAGTTGTTCACAAGATTGCTGAGAGTAATAATCCTGAGCGATCTCGTTTGTCGATATCTGGACCCTCTGGGGTTAATTGAGGTGAAGCTGAGGTGCCACCTCCTCCTCCAGCTCAAGGAGAGGATTTAGTTAAGTTATCTTAGGATATGATGAGGTTACTGCATCGTATGAGTGTACCCAAGGCTCCAATTGATCAGCTGTAGAAGTATGGAGTTGAGAAATTTTTTGGAACATCATTAGAGGAATCTAAAAAAGCTAAATTCTGGATAAAGAAAGTAAAGAGGGTGTTAGATGAAATCACTTGTCCACTAGATCAAATGGTGCACTGTGTTGTTTCTCTTCTTTAGGGAGCAGCCTATTAATAGTGGAAGTTCATTTTGAGGAATCGTCAATTATCGGTGTCTCTGACTTGGGATTTCTTTTCCCAAGAGTTTAAAGATAGTTATGTTATAGAGGCTTACATAAAAGAGAAGTGGAAGCAATTTCTAAACTTGAAACAGATGAACTTGTCAGTTGCTAAGTACGACCGAGAATTCAATCGACTCAACAAGTACACCCCCAAACTAGTACTTACTGAGGATTTTTAGTGTCATCAGTTCGAGGATAGTTTGAATGATTCCATCAAGGAGCATTTGGCGGCATTTACCCTTTGCAGCAAGTGAATTACCATTAAATAGTGCAAGCTGCTATGAAAATAGAAAGGCAAGAGATGGTTGGGAGAGAAAGGAGTCAACAAAGGGGTTTTTACTAAAGGAGGTCAGTCCTTGAGTAAGAAAAATCAGGCTACACTAGAATTTACTCAGAGATCTATAGCTCAGGAAAGGTGAAAAAAGTTTCCCTCATCGACTACTGCTAGTAAGGGTTCCTCCATAGGCCGAGGTTCCGGTGCCCTAGAGTGCCCTTACTGCTCTGTACATCATTGGGGTATTTGTAGGAGGGCTACGGGTGCAAGTTTTCGATGTGGCAGCATTGAGCATCTGATAGCCAATTTCCCTTTAAGATAGTCTCAGACATCGTAAGCCAGTAGGGAGGTCTCTCATGCATCTAATGGGAACTGAGAATGTGATAGAGATCGTAGAGGATCTGGTTAGACAAACCTAATTCGATTACCCAATCGAAAACTATAGATCGACTAGCTATGCCTTCTACTTTGGATCGAGCTTATGAATTGAAAGCTCATGAGGATCAAGACATACCTGAAGTCATTGCTAGTATTGTTTCTCTCTTTGTTTCTGAAATGCATGCACTGATTAATCCTGGGTCTACTCATTCTTATATCTATGTTGAAAAAATGTCTGACAAGGAGATGTCTATAAATCAGCTAGAGTATGACATTTATGTAACCAGTCCTCTTGGTAGTAGTGTGTTGGTTAATCAAGTGTTTAGGAATTGTCCTATTATGATCCAAGGAAATGAATATGTAGCAAATTTGATTAGATTGCATTTTTATGAATTTGATTTGATTCTGGGTATAGATTAGTTATCTAAGCATGACATAGTAGTTGATTGTAATACTAAGACAATTATGTTTAAGAAGCCCGATCAACCTGAAATAGTATTGCATGGCATCCGCACTAGTTCTTTGGCTAATATGGTATCTGCTATGCAAGCCCGAAAGCTCCTCAGGAAGGGATGTGAAGCTTATCTAGCTTTTATGTTTGATTCTAAAGAGCGTGGTAAATTTCTAGATATTCTAGGGGGAATGAATTTCTAGATGTGTTTCCTGAGGAATTACCTGGACTTCCTCCTGAAAGGGAAATGGAGTTGTCTATTAAAGTCATACTTGGCACTGCTCCTATATCCAGAGCATCATATAAAATGGTTCATACTGAATTGAATGATTAGAAGGTGTAGCTACAAGAGCTTCTGGATAAAGGGTTTGTTTGACCCAGTGTCTGACCATGGGAGCACTAGTCTTGTTTGTTAAGAAGAAGGATGGTACACTACATATGTGTATCGATTACAAGCACTTGAATAGAGTCACAGTGAAAAACAAGTATCCCTTGCCAAGGATTGAAGACCTGTTTGATTAGATGAAAGATGCAGGGGTATTTTCAAAGATAGATCTGCAATCGAGGTACTATCAACTTTAGGTAAAGGATGTGGATGTACCAAAGAATGCATTTAGGAACCATTATAGACATTATGAATTTCTAGTAATGTCATTTGGGTTAAATAATGCTCCAGTGACATTTATGAATCTGATGAATAGAGTATTCAGGCCTTATTTAAACCAGTTTGTTGTGGTGTTTATAGATGATATCTTAGTCTATTATAAGAATGAGTATGACCATACTGAGCAGCTCCGAATTGTGTTACAGACTTTATAGGAAAAATAGTTGTATGCTAAGCTGAGCAAGTGTCATTTCTAGCTTCTTTTCTAGGATATATTGTCTCTTCTCAAGGGATTAGAGTTGATCCTAGTAAGATAGAAGCAATTGTTAACTGGAAGCCACAATAAAATATGATATAAGTGAGAAGTTTTTTAGGTTTGGATCGTTATTATTGCCGGTTTGTGAAGGGGTTCTCGGTGATAGGATCCCTTTTAACTAAACTATTATGGAAAGGAGTGAAGTATGAATGGTCTGATAGATGTTAGAATAGCTTTGATCAACTGAAAAGTATGCTTATTGAAGCTCCAGTATTGGCTCAACCTACTTTTGGTAAGGAGTATACTATGTTTAGTGATGCATTTAGAAATGGTTTGGGTTGTGTTTTAATGCAGGATGAAAAGGTAGTTGCTTATGCCTTTAGGCAACTAAAGTCACATGAACATAATTGCCGTACACTTGATCTGGAGCTTGCAGCAATAGTGTTTGCCTTGAAAATTTGGTGGCACTACATGTATAGTGAAAGGTGTAGAATTTTCACACATCATAAGAGTCTGAAGTATCTGCTTACCCAGAAAGAACTCAATCTAAGACAACAACATTGGTTGGAACTATTTAAAGACTATGATTATATTGTGGACTACCATCCAGGTAAGGCTAATGTCGTGGCTAATGCCTTGAGTTGAAAGACCATTTCAGCATTATTAATGAAGAATAGTGAATTGGAACTTATATCTGATGGAGCTTTAATAGCTCATTTGAAAGAAAGGTTTACTTTGAGACAAGAGATTTGTGATGCTCAGAGAGCTAATGATAAGTTACAACAACTTATCTTGGTTACTCAAGAAGGTAAACAACCTGATTTTCCTGTGAAAGGAGATGGTGAATTGTATTATAGAGATTGATTATGTGTGCCAGCTAATGATGAACTAAAGAAAAAGTTGTTGTTTGAGACTCATAATACAGTCTTTACTATGCATCCTGGTGGAAACAAGATGTTTCAAGATCTGAGCCAGCATTACTAGTGTTCAAGTATGAAACGGGGTGTTATGGATTACGAAGCTAAATGTCTGAAATAATATGTGTTGATAAAAGTACATGTGTGATAAGAGTTAGAATTATGCTATGATTAGAATATGAAAGACATATGACTTGAATTTTGGTCAAGTGGATCATAGTTAGTGAATTGAAATTAATTGATGCCATTAAAGAATTAGGGTATTTAAAAATGTACATTTATTCTAAGAAAAATTGTCAAGTGGCAAGTTAAGTTGGTACATAAAAATTAGGACGATTAACCTATGAATTAGTGACATTTGGCATAGTTAAAGCATTGACAAATGGCATAGTTGATACATTGACAAATGGTAGCACTAAGTGTGTGACATATGGACTAAGGTATCATTGACAAATGGCAGCTCCTGCATAGGACACATGAAGCTCATGCATGGAGACATATGTTGCTCTAATTCAATGAAACCTAGCTTTGGATGTGGCAAATTCTGCTGAAGCAATTTCTGTTTTGCTCATTCTTTACCTTGCTCTCTTCTCTCCACTAAAATTCTCCTACTCCCCCCCCTCAATTTCTGGAACTTTGTTGAATCTTGGATCATCATCTTTGTAAGTTATTTCATTAAGAAGTAAGTATTGTTATCTAATTGGTGCTGAAAATTGCACCTTAATCATAAGTATATACTGATTGCTTGGAAGCTTAGTTTAGCTTGATCTTGGAGTTGTTCTTTGAATTTTAAAGAGGTAAGGGAATACTAAACTTGATTTCATGTTATAATATGTATTGTTTGATGTTTAAAGTGGATAAAATGTGTACTAAATTAATGAAGAATTGAGGTTAGAAACTTGATACATGTTGGATACTTGTTAAAAGGACTGGGTCTACTGAACAATCATCGGTATTATAGTCATATATTGATCTGTACACATCAAAATAGGATGATTTTAAATTCAAATTAAACTAGATATATATATCTACTAATTTTATGAAGGAATCAAATTTGATTGCTGTCACTAAGGGTTTTGAAATTTGGCTTGAAGTTGAGTTCTGGTTGTTATCCACGGTTGAGAACAATCTGTAGTATTTTTTTTATAACTCTCAAAATAATGAACCAAATTGCATTATCATTATTTCTTTTGAACCTTAATACATAGAGAAACATGTTTTTAGAAGAACATATTGTCTAAAAAGTTAGTTTCTAGGTCAGAATGGCCAATTAAAACTGATCCAAAAACCTATCTTATGAAAATAGCTGTTTGGAGGTTTTGGGTCACTTATCCCATAATTGTGGGAAATGATTAGGAAGGTGAAAAAAAATGGGATTTTGTGCAATTGATGAACTACATAAGGTTAAGTTAATTTGTTTGGTATAATAGGACTTAAATGGACTTGTTTAAGGTATGTTATAAAGATAAATTGGTATTCAATTTAATTAAGTAACACTTAATTTAGTTATGCATTATTAATTAAGATGATAGTACGAAGAATGTATGGTTTAATATGATGAATACAATATTGAATTGCTTGGTGTGTTCATGAATGAATAAGTTCCAAGGGCTTATGTATTATGAATTGGATATGGATGTTTGTGAATTGGAAATTTTTGCGATGATATTGTGTTAATTTCTGAACCATCAAGTGTCCAAGGAATTTGACATTTGGAATTGTGTTGGAAGTGCTTTTTATTTGTGTGAATATACATAATTTGTGACGACTCAATACCTCCATTGATGCATTGTTGCACATAGTAGTAATTGTATGACATATCAGTTTGTTTGGAAATCAATGAATATGTCAAGTTGAACAAAATGGAATAAAGTGGTATGTGTTACAATATGTTCCTCATATGAGAATTCTGAAATGAACATGTTTTGTTTTAAAACTGTTAAGTCCTAGTCGTAGGTAAATAGGCATGCCTAGAAAGGTTTATAGTTACTCCTATGACACTTAGGTGTCTCCTGTTACTGACACTTCTGTTGGGTACCGATTCCAAAACCCAACTCTTGCTTTGATACCAAAAATGTTAGACTCCGTTTCTAGAGCCAACTTTCGAAGTCATAAACTATGAGCTTATTACCTTGTAGGGTTATTTCAATGAACCCTCATTAGCTAAAATCAGCTCATCTTCATTCTCAAATTACCATAAGTGTTGGGCCCTATATCTGAACTGTTCTTATATTAAAACAAATATTTTGAGCTCAACTTCCATCGAGAAATTAAGATTCGTAGAGACTGAATTAAAATTCAATTTCTTTAGAAATTTTTAGGCCTATGTCTTTAGTTTATACTGAAATAAGAATCGTCTCATTTGGAGCTCTACAGATCAAGATATCATCAAAATACCGAAGTATGTTTAGTAACATATCCATTTCATACTCTTCCAACTAATACCTTTACTTTCTTTCCATCCATCTTTTTTAATTCAACACCAAAGGCTATCAATTTATGTGGAGAGATAGAGAAATGTGTTAGGAATCTAATGCTTCAAAAATCAGGTCATTTGGAGGTCAGATGACAAAGTTATGGTCGAAAGAATTAAACATGGTTTTGTCCTCAATTATATTGAACCTATTTTGGAACAATTAGCATAACTTTCACTAGAAATATCGGATTTAAATTGTCTTAGGACAGTTTCAAAGAGGACTTCTAGATATACAACTTTCACTAAGAATTTAAACAAATATTTTTCCATCTTAAGGGTCAAAAATGAACCAGACGAAGGCTTGGTCATCGGTCAAAGATGGGTCAGACGAATTGCTTAAGTCACAAATGGATCAGACGAAGGCTTGGTCAAAGAAGCATCAGACGAAGGCTTGGTCAAAGATGTATCAGACGAGGCTAGGTCAAAGATGCATCAGATGATGGCTAGGTCAAAGATGCATCAGACGGATGGTTCAGTCAAGGAATTAGACGGATGGTTTCAGTTAAGGAATCAGACGGATGGTTTCAGTCAAAGCTGAACCGGACGATGGTTCAGTCAAAGCTGAATTAGATTAAAGCAGATGAATCATACCAAAGGACTTAGTCTAAGACTGAACTAGATGAATCGAACAACAGGATTTAGTCTAAGACTGAATTAGACAAATCAAACAAAAGAATTCAGTCTAAGACTGAATCAAATGAATCAAATAACAGGATCCAGTCTAAGACTGAATCAGATGAATCCAACAAAAGAATTCAGTCTAAGATTGAAGTAAACCAATCAAACAAGTGGATTCAGTCTAAGACTGAATCAGACAAAGGAATTCAAACAAAGTGATTCAGCCTAAGTTGAATTAGACGAAGGAATTTAAATGGTCTTCCTCACATCCTCCAAAGTTCTAAAATCACTAACTACACTTTCCAAAGCATCTTCACTTATAATAATCATATCTCCTAACTCCGATATCCAAAAATTTCATACTTTATACCATTGGAAAGCTAAGACAATAAGCTATAACTTCAAAGAAAACAACTTGTTCTAATTCATCCTAAATTAATACAAATTTTCCCTTGAAGTAAAAATACAAATTTTCCCTTATGGAAAACTTGAAATTTTGACTGTATAACTTGGAGAGTCATGAGTATAACCATTCAACTACTAACTTTCCTTCATTTAATTTCTCCGATCCTTACTCATTTGACTCATCACTTACAACTAATTATCATCATTCACAAAATCCTATTTTTCTTGCCCATAACATCTCACTTATGTGTGTGTGTGTGTATATATATATATATAAATAATTCATGTTCCAAAATCATCATCATCATCCATACACAATTCATATTCCACTTACAAAAAAATAAGAGTTTGTTAAGCTTTAATGGTCTTTTAAGCCACATTACACCATCGGTATCAAAATCTAAAATACAAAAGATACTAAATCTAATAATTCTTAAATTGCGACTAAAGCCTTGCTTTTACAAAATCTAACTTAATTTACAAAAACATTGCAAAAGTAGAATGATTCCTTGACTCTTGGTTACTCGATCTTATTTTCTTCACCTGAAGATGGGATTAAAAAGGGGTGAGCTTGAAAGCTCGTAGGTAACAAGTTTATAACGAAGAATAAGCAAAATCATTGAAATGTTCATTTGTCTTACAAAAGTCATAATGAATTCATAAAACGCTTTGTTCTCAAATTCTCAATAAAATTCACAATTTTAGCTTAAAACTCATAATTAAAAATATCATCACATCAAGATAGCATATACATTTAACCATCACTGCAAAACATTGACAATTCAAAGATGCAATGCACAAACAAATGGATCGAGAGTTCCATAGAACAAAATGGAGAAACTGAATTTTACACCGTGAACAAAACAAGTCCGATTTCTCAAGATCTCGTGGCCTCAAGTAGGCAGCCGGGAGAAGGCTATAGGTCAACATACACGTGACTAACAAAATGGGTTCCTCTCTTACCCAAACAAAAGTACATTTTCATGCTCAAATCATCTCATCATATGCTCATACTTTCATGTTCTTTTCATTTATAAAAAATGCCATGACATATTTCAAGGCATAACATAAATGTTTCAAAGCATTTCCTTCATTTCAAAATTCTTCCACAAAATTCATATACCAAACAGATAATGATTTCTCAAATCATTCAAAGAGTAATAATTGAAACACTTATGACGTAATTGCAATCATTTTATTTTATTGATTTGGAAAAGTATTAGTGGCTTATAATTCTATTATAAACATGTGACCCACCTTGATTTCCTTATTTAAAGACTTGTTCAAAATGTGCCTCTCCTCTTGTTCCTCTTGCCTCTTTCTTGATCCCCTTATACAATAACAAAAATCCCACTCTTGAAAATTCCACAAAGCACAATCACTAAAATTGATTCTAGAATACTTAAACCCATACATTTTCTAAACTCCATGAACTAAAACCCTTCCAGAAATCCAAAAGATTCAAAATGATCTTACCTTGATTCTTCAACAAATGAAGAGATCTTTGGCTCAAATGGAAGCTCTTCTCTTCCTCTATCTTTTTCTCTTCTTGAACCACTTTAAAATCTCTCTCAAAAGCTAAGGAATGATGAAACCCTAGCTCAACTCTCTTCTTTTCTCCCAAACCACCAAAACTCTCTTCTCCTCTCTTCTATTTTCATTTTTCCCTCTTCTCCCCCTCAATTCACGTTTTTCCCTTCATTTAAATGCAAGCAAACCCTTTCATCTTCCAATCCTACCCTTA
>JAOQMP010000004.1:6258306-6268615 GCA_027563575.1 Erythroxylum pedicellare
CAAATCTTATATGTAATCTTTAAAAATGAAATTTAAGTTCTAAAAATTCAAAATCAAAGAATGTATCCATATAATAAACAAAGGTATATGGTATGAAAGCTTAAATTCCTCACGAAATACTCAAGTCAAATCAAAGTGTCTTCACTTAACAAATTCAAACTTAATATTCGAATAGCAATTCATTTAATCATATTATGCATATAATTTTTTTAATCAATCTCAATATAGAATTACGTATAAACTTATACTGTCAATATAAAACTACAAACCAAAACCTAAATGCACAATTTAAAACAAACTAAAAACACGAAATTTTTTGAAAACTTGAAAATTTTTATGTGATTAGATCAATCTATAAGCTGCCCCCTCCACTTAGAACAATATTATTCTCAATATTTTGGATCAAGATTAAGAAAACTCCCTTAAAACTTATATAGCTAAAATAGACCCAAACTTAAAATATGCTCAAGGCTTAAAATAAAATTATGGAGGCTTATAAATAGTATGATTTAACTTGAATCGAAATCCTTAATGTTCTTAATTTAATAAAATTAAAAATAAAATTAAAATAGTGTAATAAAATACAAATGGAAAATATCATAAATAAAATTATATGTATGCATGAAACGATGAGAGACCTAAGGTCAATGGGGCAGAGGAGGTAGTGAAAAGTGTTGAAGATAAGCCATTATCAAATCCAACTTGGTGTTTATATTTACAAGTTCTTTATGTAGTCATTCAATAGATGATGCCAGTTATTGCTAACCCTCGATGGCAGATCAATTATTCCCCTATTCCCTCTCAACCCTCAACATTTTCACCATCATCATTCCTTTTTGCCTTTGACCATGGGTTATTAGGGTACCCTCTGTTAGTTCTATTTGAATTAATCCACTTATTATTCTCTCAAGTATACCCAAACAACTTTATCCAATTGGGATTGATATAACAGGCCTCTCTGATCTTCATAATCCTAAAGTTAGAGAGGCTTGCCTCTTTCTTTACCAATAACTAACTAATTAGCGTTGAAAACACAAATCTTTTTTTTTGTAACTGTCATTAAACCACATTGTTGATAGATTGTAACATTAAATATGATAATTGGACCAGTAGAGCATCATTTAACCCATTAAAGAGGGTATATAATCTATCATTTGAAATTGGTTCAACCTATTAGTTTAAGACTAAACATGTGGCTCAAGATATAGGCCGTTAATGGGGTTGTATGGCTATTTCCTTAAATAAAAAAATTTATCTGCCCTGTTAAATAGGTAATACTTGATTTAAACCTATGTCAATCATCCCTTTGACGCCATTTATATTACATCGATGGCCTCTTAATATGAAACCTTAATCTCTTACTATCCGATGGTAGCTAGAGATGCTCCTCAATTGTCTCTTTTCAAATCATAATCTCATTTCCATAAATTTAGGAATTGAGATTTCATATTGCTTCTCTTGTTGAATCATTCCTCATTTTTTGAAATTTTGAACCTCAGAATATGCTATAGAAGAGATGATATTAATGAAGAAGCAATTAAAGGAATTTTAGTCTTGTTAGCCCTTACCTTATATCTTAGAGGCATTCTTCATACTTATTCAATTAAGCTAACTACTCACCACAATTCATTACTTAGCTTCACAACAAGATAGATTTCATAACAACACAGTTCCATAACACATCTTTATAACTTTAATAAGTATAGTAAACATAATATCAAGCATAATGTATTATAATAAGCCTCAAATTCTATAATGAGTTTTACTTAAGCTCAATGCTCAAACTTGATAATGTAACTTACGTGGATACTATATAATGCAAAAGATGTGTTAGAAATCTCCCAAAAAAGTGGCAAATTAAAAACCCCTAATGTTCTCCTTCTAAGTGAAGAAGTTTGAAGGATAAATTATTGTGTAAAAGAGACGCATTTTATGTTTAGAGAAGGGATTTAGTGTTAAAAAGGTCAAATTTGATGTTTAAACTTGATATTTGGTCAAAATTTTAAGGTGATAGGCGATAAGGAAGAGGGTTTTAGGTTTTTAGGGGAAAAAACATGAGTTATGTTTATATAAGGTCAGATTTTAGGATAAAACTACACTGAACATATTTAGTAGCCGACATTGATTTTGTTCTAACTCCTCGGAGTTTTCCTTTTACATAAGATTAGATTTAAACCTACTTTCCATATTAATACCAATTCTATTCTGATTAAACTACACTAAGCATATTTAATAGCTGACATTGATTTTGTTCTACCTCCTCAGAGTTTTCCTTTTACATAAGATTAGAGTTAAACCTACTTTCCATATTGGTACCAATTCTGTTCTATTTCTCGAAAATACTTGGTCACTCATGAAACTGATTCCAAATATACTTTAGAGTCAATGTTAGTCATATTCTAGGTCGCTTATGAAATTGATGCCAAATATACTTTAAAATCGATGTTAGATATATTCTATCTCTAAACGCTCCTTACTTTGTTTAATACTAATGCTTGTCCCACCTTGAAGACATATAACAATTACTCTCTGTAACTCTCAATTAATGCTTTGGCTTTAATATTTTGTATTCTTTCTGCTAATTCTCATCTGTTATGGCGTTTGACTTATTAAATATAATATGTATGCATGGTTTAATAAATAAAAACATATAAGCAAGTATCAAACCAAATTTAACAAAGAAACTATAATAGTTAGCACAAAAACTACAAAAAAAAAAAGAATTTTGAACCTCTCCCTAAGCCTGATGTTATCCTTAATAAAAAAATTGAAGATAATAAGGCTAATCAAATAAGGTAATTAAGGTTGAGAAGTCTTTACTAATTATATGAAAATTTAATGAGGTAAAAGTATAAGAAATATTCTAAAAATTATTTACAAAAAAGAATACATATTAGTAAGAAAATATAAATAAAGAAAGTGAATAAAGGAAAAGAAAGGTTATAATCATTGTGTTGCCTCTTAATAATCACTTCTTTGAATATTCTTTTAACTGGAATTCCCTTTAATCTCTTTCCTCATCTTAGATTGCTATTGGGATGAGCTTGATTTGCTTCCTACATAGAACATAAAGAAGGAAAGGAATTAGTACAATATATCTTTGAATCTCAAAGTGTGAATATCGTTGATGAGGAGGAAAAGTTTTAAACTCCAAGTTTAGTGCTTCTTTAGTAGAAATTAAGGGTTTCAACTTTCTTTTTAACATAGAAGTACTATCTCTAATGGCATACTCCTTGTTTTTTTCTTTAAGTCCTAAGGCTTAACATGTTTTCCCCAAATCATCATCATTATTTTTTAAAACTTCATGCACATTAAAGTCTCTTAAGCTTCATTATAGGCAAGAGGTTTTGTTAACATCCTATAAATGTGGAACTCTATTCTCTCCTTGCTCATCCTAAATGTGAACTTTCCTTTATCCATATTAACTACTACCTTACACTGGCACCCCAAAGATGACATAGAGTCTAATGTCATACTCTATGTCCATCACAAGAAAGTCTAATGAATAAATGAATTTTCTTTCTTTCACAAATAACTCTTCCATAAATCTAATTAGGTATTTGATGGAACAATATTTCAAGAGTGAGACATTTGTCAGTTTGAGATCTCCTATTCATAGCTTCTTAAAAATAGATAAAGGAAAATATTTACACTAGCATGTAAATCACATAAACATTAATTGGTTTATAATCACCAAATTTTTCAAAAAATAGTAAAATTCCCTAGATTCTTCAACTTTTGAGGTAATTTATTGTCAAATATGACCTTGCACTCTTCATTCAAAGGCACCATAACATAATCCTCTAACTTGCCTTTGTTAGAGAAGATTTCCTCTAAAAACTTCACTTAAGTTGGCATATAAGCTAATGCTTCAGCAAAAGGTATATTGATGTTTAGTTTCTTTAAGAGATTTACAAATTTATTCAAAGTATCATCATTTATCTTCTTTTTTATCCTTTGAGGGCATTTATAATCATTATTACTAATTATTTTATTATTTTAACCATTATTTTCTAGTTGTTATATAGTAGACAATTTTAGCTTTTATCTTTTAATTATTAATTAATGGGTAGTGAAACCATATATATGCATTATTTTCGTATCTTTCCTTTTTCTTTTCCAAACAGGTTCTTCTATGTCAATTGACATATCATGTATAATTGATGTCATTATGTTACAAGTCCTTCTATATATATAACTAATTTTAATTTTAGGAGTTCTATCAACCATAAAAAATTTCTCTACATGATAAATTTAGTCATAAACATTAGTTCCATCAAATGGGAGGAACTCTATTTTGTTAAAATAAGATAGAGCCATTTAATGTTGTGCTTCAAATTGATAAGTATGTTACACTATTGGATTACTACTTTATCTTTTTAAGGTAAGATTTAGAGATTAGGGCGGCCGGGAATCGACATTTTGCATAAACATATGCTACCGAAATGTCTCACATAGCTCACTCATTTTCTAAATCCACTTCACTCATGTTCCCTACAGTTCTAATTATGCCTCCTGCATTTCCTTCTACACCTCACACATTTAGCTTCTCAATGATTCCTACCTTTATATACAGTCATTTTTAGTTTTTATAATCTCACCTAGATAGTTACAAACATGTTAATTTATTTCCTAAGGGCCACAATCTTAGCTCTAATATTAAAATGTTATCATAATTTCATCATTCGAAGAAAATAGAGTAGTAGTTGAAGCGTACGAAGCTAGAAGAGAGAGAGAGAGAGAGAATGGTGGTTATTGATGATTGTTTGTTAGATATTTGAAAATTTAATAACACTCACTTAAATACAAATAAAATGAGTAAAGACAAAACAAAATGTCATAGTAAACGACATAGTTTAGGTACATTTATTTTTTCAGGCCTAAACGTTCTAAGTCGTCTAATTTAGCACTTAGTAGCTTTATGCCATTGTATTGTATTTCCATCCTGATAATTTATATGAGTTGACATTTGGTTGCACTTCATAATATATATTCGGAATGGATATGTCATTATTAGTAGTTTGGGAATCAGATTGTCACAATGGCAATATTGGTATAGGTTAATTGTTGCAGACTATCAAATTAATGTTATCTTTTATATCTTCCCTCACAGTTTGGCTTGCACGAGGCATTTTTAATTCCCTACTTCATCAGAGGAACGCTTGTGGGCTTTATATTTTTGAAGAATTTTATTTTCTTTAAAGTTATAAAGTTTCTTTTAGTTGTTCGTCTTTAATGCTTGTAGTTTACATAGGGATTTTAGTTTGGATTTTTGACAAATTATGGAGTGAGTAGAATTAATGCATTTAGCTTAGCGCCTAACTAGAACGTCAAAATCAAGAAGGTGCCATTCTTTATGGAAGAGTCAAGTGTCTCTCATTTTAATATGTAAGAAAATTTCATTTATGTGATAAAATCAAAACATACTTATATCATTGATTAATCAAACAAAAATTAGTGACGAATTAGTGCTTTAATACACATTATAAGATACTTGCAAAACTCTTTCTACACTTTTTTATTGAGTTCAAATTTTCTATTATCATCCCCTTATCTTTTGGGTGAATTGCATCTTATATATTATTTTCTTATAGTTGTGACGTTTACAATTATAACATTTCATATTATTAATTTCTTATGTGTTCTTGTCCATTATCTCCCAATAACACATAATGAAGTTAATTGACTAGAAGGAAAATGAGTCTGCATGACTCATACTTGTCTAATACCTATAACTACAAGAGCATATTGTTATACATCTATTAGGAATATAAAACTTTTTGAATAATGAATAAATCCTTAAGTCGATTTAATATGATATACTTTAGATCATTTACTATATCAATCATCATCTCATTCTTATTATTTGAATATTTTGTATTTGTACTTCCTTCTACATAAAAGGTGGGCCTTTTAGAATACATATTGACGCAAACTAAAGTTTGTAATCATTTTCCACATTTCTCAATCATTTGAATTAAATTAACTTGCTTTTTTAGAACGTCTCATTATATTGAATTATTCATAATTTTCTAGTAACATTCTAAGATAGTAAACATTAATTCAATTCATTGGAAGAACCTAAGTAAAAAGGGTAATTTTAATTTGAGGTTTATATAGCCTTAAAACATCCTCACACAATACAAGTTAAGAACATGACATTTTATCTTTGTTGGTCAAAAATGCCCACATGATACGATTCATATGTTGCAACATTGACTTTCTTTTATTAGGGCATATGTCTTTCCTCAATTACTGTACAAATGATAGTTCAAGCATATATCATGCTTAAATTGAGTTCACTTGTTTACTTATTTAATCCACCCTTTAGAACTCACATCTTACATATTAAGATAGATTGGGCGAATATGTCGTTTCTTTAAGTTATGTCATTACTAATAACCTTTTACACCCTTTAATATAATTCATATCGACATTAGTATTTTAAGCACTGAACTCTCGTTTGTCACCTAGATAAATTGCTTAAGACTTGTCTCATCTCCATTCCTATAAAATAGTGGAGGTGAGCGCCTATGTGGGAAGGCATCTTATATGTGTCTGACACACTTTTTGTATTTAAAACTAAATGTTTAACACTCATTTAACATGCATTCTAGAAAAGAAAGCTTAATTCAAAATGAAGCATTATCATATTCCTATAACTAAATTTTCATTTACATTCATCATAAAAATATTGTTTAATTCTCAGTTTAAACATATATTGCATCAATTATTTGATGAAAAACAAATATCATAACTGATAACAAGTATTATGAGTAGTCACTAAATATATTCATTTCTCTTTATACTACTATGTCTTTGATATATTTACACTTGATAACTATGTGTTTGCTTTGATATTGATATTTAAGCTATATAGTACTGTCTTTCAATTTACTTGTTTATAAATAATATAATGTATATGCAACTATTAATTTCTTTGAAATAAAGAATCATCTTTATCTCTTGTTCTTCTTATGGCATTCGTGGATACTACATATTGCTTAAGTGCTCACCTTTAGAAATTAATGTCATAAAAATGCTTTACTATCTTGCATACAAAACTGTTCAAGTATTATGTTAATATATATGTAGATTATAATAGTTAGCGAGCTGTACTTGAATGATACTTAACAATTGTAATCACAAAGATGTATGCATCCTTAGCCGTATTCTTTATTTTGATCATGCTTGATAGCATATTTCTTTATTCTCGTGAATAGGTACTTATTATTGCTCGTTACCAAAACATATCATTCACTTGAAATGAAAAAAATTTCACATATATTGTTAGTTCTTTTTTTTTGGAATATGAAATGTGTATATTACTATAGCTGAAACTATTACATACATTATAACGAGTTCACAACAGTTAGTCTCGTCTATATGTTACAAAAAAGTTACATCAAGTAGTAGGAAAAATAGCCAAAAGAGCCAGAATATATTAAAGATGCCATTAAAGCTATATGTCCAACGATAGAGTGTGTTATTGTTGCTTAGCATAGATGCGTTTGCATATCAAAGTCATAATCTGGTTTGCAAGCTAGTATTTGTCTACCTTCATATCTATAAAGCTTCTGCTATCTCGCTCCTTCCAAATTGTGTAAATGATAAGTGTGAAGGTTACTTTGTAGAGGCCGCATTTTTTGTCCCTGTCTTGGAGTTACAAATGATCCAATGTAATGCATGTTCCCAGTTATATCGACAATTACCTAGAGGTAACAACCAAAGTATTTAGCTCCAAATTGCTTTGGTATAACTGCATAGGAAGAACAAATGATCCCTATCCTCAACTGCTTCATTACAAAGAACACAAGTAGTATCCACTACGTTACCATACCATCGACTCATGGTTTGAAGACAATTCTTAATCGCTAGCCATGTGATGAAAGAGGCCTTGGGGCTAATAGTCTTTCTCTACAGTAAATCAAACCATTAAACTATCGGGTGTCTACTGTGGAATAGTTGGAAGCATGACCTGTTAGTGAAAATGTGTTTACGGTCCAACATCCATAAAATAGTGTCCTCACTGTCTAATGATGTCAACTAGGGGAGATGCATCAAAAGGGTTGAAAAACTCTTGAACTCACCTTGCCATTCTCCATTTGTAATCAGTGAAGAGACCTTAAGATTGATTTGTAATTGGTTTCTTAGTTATTGAAAATGAGAGCATTGGATAGATATCCAACCAATTGTCAAACCATATCCAGATCCTTTCTCCATTTTTGATTCAATGCTTAATGAAGGGATATAAGGTCTCCCTCATTTTCATCAGTTGTTTTAGAATTGGAGATCACGTTAAACCATATATTAGCTTTAACAATTTGAGTATGCAATGCTCTTAGCCTTTCTAAATGAAACCTAATGATTATACTTTATAGATTCCTTATTCTAGTTCTTTATTTAAGACTATAGTCTTAAGATCCATTCTAATTACTAAGGCTAAAATAGGTCAAAACAATATAAAACGCATAACAAATGCCAATTTATTATCATAATTTATCTCTTTGATTATGTGTATCATTTTGTCACTAGACACGCTTTGTTTCTTTCAAAGTTGTCATCAATATTTTAATTAACATTTTAAAAAATTTTCTCTTGATGGCTTTATGTCCTTTCGAAAAATTATCCAAGTATTATATTTAGATCTAACTTATTAAAGTTCATTTTTCTTTTATTGCTATAACTTATTCATCCTAAGCAAGACTAGGTAAAATCTTTTCATATTCCTTAACATATTGTTTGTTGGGGATTTTGGAACCCAGCTCATGATTTGATACCACAATTTTTAGGAACCGATTCCGAAACTCAGCTCTTACTCTGATACCACAACTGTTAGGCATCAATTCTGGAACCCAACTCTTACTCTGATACCACAACTGTTGCACATCGATTCCGGAACCCAACTCTTACTCTGACACCACAACTGTTGGACACCGATTCTGAAACCCAACTCTTACTCTGATAACAAAACTGTTGGACCCCGCTTCCAGAGCCTAACATCCGGAGTTATTTTAAGGAACCCTTATTAGTCATCATCCCACATGAGTGGTGCCCGCACCAGTCAAATGTCCAAACAAACTCTTTTTTCTTATTTCAGAAAAGATTTTAGGAAAACTCAAGCTGGAATTACAATTTGACTTCTTCAGAACCTTTATTCCCCATTGTCTTGAGTTTCTAATGACACCAAAATCATTCGATGTGGTTTAAAATTCTAAGAGTTAGGGCCCAAACCTTTTCAAACTGTTATTAAACTAGGACAGTACCCTATACCCAACTTCCATCCAAAAATTATAAGTCTTAGAGACTGGGTTAAAATTCTATTCCTATAGATCATTTGTAGTTCTATGTCTCTAGTTTGTTTAGACAAAAGATTCATCTCATTTGGAGGTCGGATAATAAAGTTATGGCCGAAGGAAATCAAATAAAGTTCTGCCCTCAATCATATTGAACCTATTTCGAGACAAATGGCATAACTTGCTCTAAGGATATTAGATCAAGGTCATTCTTGAAGGGTTCGAAAGAGGCCTTCAATATCTACATCTTTCAGATTTTGTCATCTAAAGGGTTAAAATTGGACCAGACGATACAAGATGAACAGTGACTAGAAAAAGGTTATGGACAGTACACAGAAGATACCTTGCAATTGGCACAGCTTTCTCTAGAGATATCGGATTAAGTAGTTCTTTAGAAAGTTTGAAAAAGAACTTCAAGATCTACAACTTTCATGAAGACCTCAATGAAAAATTAGATCGTCTACAGGGTAAAAAATGTAACCAGACGATAGGATTAGATGATCAATACACCGGACGATATGATGTCATCACCAGACGAAGCATCCTTACCAGACAATCCATCCTCACCAGACGATCCATCCTCACAAGACGATTCATACTCAACAGACAAAGCATTCTCACAAGACGATCCGTCCTTACCAGACGATACGTCATCAATAGACGATCCGTCCTATACTCCTGAGCATCTCCACTTATAAGGACCATAACTTTTGACTCCAATATCCAAAAATTCCATACTATATACTGTTGGAAAGCTAGAAAGCTAAACTACAACTTTTTAGAAGACAACTTTATCTAATTCAACCTTGATTAATTCATATTTTCCCCTGAACTCAAAATACAAAATTTTCCCTATGGAAGACTTGAAATTTTGAATTTCGCAAACTTGGACTGTCCTGAGCTTAACCATTTAGCTACCAATTGAATTCATTAAACTCTCAAATCTCAACTCATTTGTCTCATCACCTTCAACTACATCTGATCAATCATAATTCCTATCTTCCTTCCCGTAA
>JAOQMP010000004.1:6273091-6289057 GCA_027563575.1 Erythroxylum pedicellare
ACTACTATCATGATATGAAACTCATCATTCCCTTGAAGTAAACTCCTTTACTTATATGGAGATAAATCGCAACACTATAGTCTAAAACCATAATCAAGCGACCAACTTGGTTATTCAACTGTGAATCAATTAATTTAGATTCTAATAATATAAATGTTTCCCATACATCTCTGTATATATGCATATTACTTATAAAAGAATCTCGGTACCTTATCACATAGATACATAATGCTCATACAAATAAAACCAAACTCTTTTGTTTTAATAATAATAAATATTTTCATTACAAAAATAACTTGAAGAAATTGAAGTTATAAGTAAATACACTTACTTTCCAGGGCACTATATTTACATAACTCCAACAGTAATGATCTTATCATTAAATGGTTTAATGGTTGTCTTTTAATGATGGCATGTAATGCAGCCTTTTGGCATTCATTTAATTACAGAAAGGAAGAGGCGCATTCGATGTACTCTCTCTTCCTTCTTTCATCCATAACCGAAAATGGGGGGGTCTTATTTAGGTTATTGGTCTTTTCATATAGCCATCTTAAAGAAATGAGAAAAGTCTCATTTATTGGCTTCTTTATGATTGATTAAACAATGAAGTGATGCATTGGATGCACATCACTTCTTTCTTTCACGTTAACCGAAATTAAGAGTGGGAGAAGAAGGTGTTCTTGCATTTTTTGACTCATTCTCTCCTCTCTTGCATAGCCTAACCAAAACTTGAATGAGAAGGGACTCATTTTTTGGCTTCTTTCAACTAAGGAAAATCTATTCAAGATTTCTCTCCTTTCCCACCAAAGGATCTTGGTAACCAAGTTGTCCAAAGAGAACAAGTGGTAGATCAAATTGGTCAAGGATACAATAACAAGGAGAGGATACATTGACTAGTAGAGGATAAAAAAGTGAGGAGTCAAAGTTGTAGCAAGGAGTAGGTATATTTTTACTATCTTGTTCTTAATGTAATTGTTTTCCTTATATCTTATTATATATAGCTAAAACATGTTGATTTGGTTATATTGTTTCCGCTGTGTTTTGATTTCAAAAAAAGTTTTGAAATCTACCACGTTAGCCAAATCTTGCAGGCTTTTGTTTTCAATCCGACAATTGGTATTAGAGTCAGGTTATTATGCATGATTTCAGTTCCTATATATGATGCATGGGTTGGAAATTAAATTTTGTATGTTGCATATTTTTATGTGATAGAAAATATATGGTGTATGTTTTGTTCTTTTAGTTGTCCACATAATAAAGTTTTGTCTTATAAGTTTTCTTTGTTTGGTTTGTAATAAGGAGGGTGGCCTATCATCATCATGTTTCCTCCTTGGCTTCTTTTCTTAGTTTTCTTTGATTTTGTAATGTACAAATTTTTGTAATATTAAAGATGGAACAACCATGGATTGAAGAAAAGATAAGGTAATGGTTTCGATGTATCCTTTGGTGTATTGGCATAGTTTTGGTTTTGTAAAAACCAAAGTGCTAGAATTTTCGTTGTAAAAAAGTATTGGTTTATGGAAACAATAAAACTGGAATTTTTGATGTATTGGCAAAGTTTCGGTTTTATGAAAACAAAATTACTTAATTTTTTAGTTATAAAAGAATTTTAGTTTTTATAAAATAAGTGTTGGAATTTTTGAGTTTCGGTTTTGCTAAAACAAGTGTTGAAATTTTTCGAGTTTCAGACATACCCAAAATAAGTGCTAGAATTTTTGTTTTCAAATTGACAAACTTCGGCTTTATAAAAGTGCCACTACACACTTATTACTGAATGTGCTGGGTTATGTGGATGAAGAGTTTAAAGTGGAAGATCCAAGTCCAAGACATTTTTTTGGTGCCAAGAGCCTTGTAATTTTATTTATGTTCTAAGATGGACAATCAAAAGTGGCCTATAAGTTCTTAAGATGAATGGATAAATGGATGCAAATAATATATGATATTATGTGATTGTATGCCATTTAGAAAATTGCCAACTCTAGACTTTGTCATGCATTCATTATGTATGAGATATATAATGAAACAATACAGGATGGATAATAAATTACATCTAGAGAAGATGATATTTATTAAAACTTAAAGACCAAAAAGATTGAGTGGGAGAGGATGGTTATGTGAGAGTCCACGGTCTCCATAAGATGGCCCATTTGAACGTGGTGAAATGTTACTCCCTGTCAGAGGGCATAAATCTTAGATCTTGCATGGTTTAGGTCTCTTTAAGGATAAGCCCACTCATTGGTAGCAAATGTGACCTCCTACCATGATACAAGAAGCCATGGCAATGGAGATCAAGGTGCAACATGCCAAGACAAGCCTACTTTGCCAAGTGGACCTATTATAAGGCAACGTGCAGCAAGGCTTGAACAAGCAATTCAAGGGCTCGTTCAAAGCCACATTACATCTCACCTTGATGACAAGACCGAACCATCCATGGAGAATTCAAGTAGAGTAGTAAAGCTTGTGATTCTTCTAGAAAGGGCATGTGGAGGGGCCAATACTTAGCCAAATTTCAAGACAAGTTCAATTATCGTTATGGACTTATTTTAATACATTGATCTTGTTATTTATCCTTTATTTATTAGGCCCAAAGAGACTTGTTATGGGCTGGGTATTTATTAGTAAGCATGTGCACTCATTAAAAGTCACTTGCCTTAGTTTATTTAAAGCTAGTTTTGGACAACCAAGCGGGTGGGCCTAAGTAGAGTGATCCATTAGGCCCATCCACCCCCTTAGGTTTATTTAAGTTAATTTGGTCTTATTTAAGTTAGTTTAGCCCAATCCTAAGTGGATTAGGATCAGATTGTATTATTGGGCTATAATCTCCGAAACTAGTTAGGATTAGGCTTGTTTTAGCATTGAAGGGTCTTGTAACCTATTCCTTTTAGGTTTAGGAAGTGGGCAAGGGTATAAATACCTTATTTTATCCTTGTAAACATCATATTTGGTTGATTAATGAAATTGAGAAGTATTCTCTTCAAGAAAGGTGTGTTCTTCTTATTCTTACTTCAAGGATTGCATCACTTATTAAGGTAATCACTTGTGGCGTGTTCAATTCTTCTATTTTTTGGTTTTGGGTCTCAATTTCGTATAATTGGGGCTTGAACTAGCATGATCTTAGAACAGAAAGATTGGGGTTTTAATTCAATAGGATTAGGGGGTTTCAAAAACCTTGTTTTCTTGGTGTTTCCGTATCACACCAAGGCATGGTTTGCAAGTACCTTTAGTGGATGAATCAAATGGTTACACACTCAACATATTTTATCAATAACCTGACCAAGGTAGATTTGTTAGTAAAAGTATGGACTAAATTATGGTGCTTCTTAAAAAGTTAGGCATGAAGATGCTTGGTAGTTTTTTGAGTGTGAGGGTACCAGTTTTTCTTTTAATGGATAAGATGACCCACCGTTACTTAGTCCGTTATAGATAAGAAAAATAACCGGCGTATAAAGATTTAATTTTTTTTTAAGTTTTGTTAAATCTATCATCATGCATACATGCATCATGATTTCATATAAAGTTCCAATATTGTCAACTCGTATGCTCATGTTTTAATAATTTATATTTTCAGACATATTCAACTATAATATGAATCCATTGACTTTTCTTTTGACTAATAAAAAATTGGAAAATGGAGATAATTTTAATGAATGGAGACATAACCTTGAAATTAGTCTTCAATATGAACAAATTTTATAGATTAACAGACAATGAGCTTGCACCTCCGGGTGGCAATTTAATTTTTGAGCAAGTCCAATAATATGAGCGATGACAAAATGCTGATCAGACTACTAATTATTATATTCTAGCTTCTGCTAATGGAATGTTGCAAAGGTAAATTGCATGGATGAAAACTACTAGTGCAATGGTCCATCACCTACATGAGATGTTTGGTGTGAGGACCAGGCCTGTAAGAGTGACAGCTATCGAAACCTTTCATAATCTCAGACAAAATCTTGGTAAACTAGTGAAGGATTACATGCTTAAGGTAATTTGTACGGTTATTAAGGTTGAGATGCTTGAGGTCGATATGGATGTGGACACACGGATGATTATGATCATCAATATCTTAAACTCATCTTTTCAGCAGTTTAAATTAGACTATGAGCTCAACAGTAAGGATTACACCTTGAGTGAGTTGATGAATACCCTTTAAAGTACGGAGGAGACATTAAATATTAAGACTCATAGGCTAGAAGCTAATGTAGCATCTTTTTCTAAGCCCAAGGGCAACGGCAAGAAAAAGAAGAAGGGTCCAATGAAAAAGAAGGTCCAAACAGGGGTCAAGGCCCAACTTATAAAAAAGAAGGTCAAAGAGGACACCAAAGGAAAGTGTTTCCACTGTGGTAAGAAGGGCTACTGGAAAAGAAATTGTGTGGTCTATCTTGAGTCCCTTAAAAGCAAACAAGGTATGTGTTTCCTAAGTTTGTTAGGAACTAGAAATGTGGCAGATTTATTTGATTCTTAGATATTAGATTCAGGAGCCACTAACCATGCTTTCAATTTTTTACAGGGTTTCCAATAAAGGAAAATATTATATAAAGGCCAGTTTTAAGTCAAGATAGCTGATGTGTTGGACCCCAAAATATTTTTTATTATTGATTTTTTTATTTTTAAGATTTATTCATCAATTTAGTCGCATGAATAAAGACTATAATTAAGTTAGAATTAATATAGGAATGCTAGAATTAAGTTAGCTTAAGGAGTTAGTCGATAAAGACAAAAGAAGAAAGTCGTGAGAGAAGCTAGAGAAGAAGAAGAAAATGTGGGAAGAAGAGCAATCAAGCTTGTTAAGGTAAGTTAATCATCTTTTCTTCTTGCTTTATTAAATAAATGAGTTGTGTTGAGAATGAAGAGATTAGAGAGAGAGTGGGTGTTATGTTGAAAGAAGGGGAAGAAGGAACCCATTTGATTCCTAAGGTTTCTAAACTAGGTCTTAGGTTTTCTAACCTAGATGGACTATAGCTAGGTTAGGTTTAACCTTAATTTGAGTTTATTGCATTTTTGGGATTATTGAAGTTAATGAATTTTACTAAATTTTTGTTTTGAATGGAACCTTGGTTGTTTTAGGAAAACAAAAGAATCCTTGTTGAACCCTATTTTCGGAGCCTAACTATCCGGAGCTATAAAGTATGAGTGGAATACCTTGTAGGGTTATTTCAATGAACCCTCACTTTCTTTCAATCCATTTTTTGGAAATAAACACCAAAGGCTATCAATTTTTCTACAGAGATAAAAAATGTGTTATGAATCTATTACTTCAAGAATCACTTCATTTGGAGGTCGAATGATGAAGTTATGGTCAAAAGATTCAAACATGATTATGTCCTCAATCATATTGTACCTATTTTGGGACAATTACGATAACTTCCACTAAAGATGTCAGATTGAGGTCTTTTTAAAACAATTTGAAAGAAAACTTTGAGATCTGCAACTTTTTTGAGATCTTGAAGATAGATTCGACCATTTATAGGGTTAAAAGCTCAAATTTCTGAAAGTGTACAGTGTATATCCATTACATACATGTCCACCTAACGGACATACATGGGGTTGGGGGCCATTCCAAACTCGAGAAGGTCTGTTTAATGGACTTAACGTCCATTTAATGGACATGGGCGAGGCTAGGGTTCCTTATAGACCCGAGAAGGTCCATTTAATGGACCTAAAGTTTGTCTAACAGACATATGTGACACCCAAACCCCTCCAAAGCCTTTCCATTGGCTCCTACCTCCATTCTAACATCATGTTCACTCATAATCTTCCCAAATTCAACTCTCTTAGAACAATATCACTTCCTATCAATTCAACTATTAAATGCATTTCATTAAACTCTTAAATCTTAACTCAAATGATTCATCACGCAAAACCTTTCCAACTCTAACATGTTACTCTAATACTAACAACAATTTGCAATCTCAATAAAGAAGATTATGCACCTACATATTCCACTTTCATAATCATTATACTTAACCTAAAAAGTAATATAATCATAAACAAAAAGGAACTTCTCAATTTCTAAATCTCATTGCTAAACAAAGTAAATGTTTGAACAAGCCTTACTTACATATCAACATACACATCAAAACTTAATATAAAATACAAAAAGATGCTCATGTTTGATATGTTTATAAAGCTATCCAAAAATTGTAGCTTAGTACAAAATATTTCTACCTATCTTGGAGTTTCTGAACGCCTTGCAAGGATCACTAATCTTCTTGTTCTGCACCTGAGGAAGGAAAAATGTTAGGTTAAGCTACATAGCCTAGTGGCTAATATATTTATAGCCATCGGTAATGAGCCACACAATCAATCATATATGCATCTATTCATTTAGGCATACTCGTCTTATCTTAATCTAGCAATGTAAGTTCAACATTCACAACTCATAGTTCAATACATCATCACATGAAACATATTGGATGTAATTTATCATCAAAGCATAACACACAAATTGCATCATAATTTAACATATCAAAATACAAATGCACAAACAAATGGCTCGAGGGTTCGTTGGAATAAAATAGAGAAACCAAGGTTTACACCATGAACGAAATGAGCCTACTTTTCAGATCTCGTATGTCATAAGTGGGCAACCGGGAGAAGGCTTTATGTCGATGTGCACGTGACTACAAAACGGTTCCTGTCTTGCCCAAACACAATCAAATCTTATGCTCAATTCAATCAATCCCAATTTCATATTCTCATGCTTCTTATACTACTTCTTCTTTTCATTTATACAATGCCATAACATATTCTAAGGCATAACATGATCATAATCACAATTCAATTACATCAAAATTTCATACTTCTTTCAATACATAACATAAAACACATCATAATGCGTTTCCCACATCACAACAACTCAAAACAAGCCATTTAGCACATATTCTACATACAAGGCATTTAACTCATATTACACAATAACTATAAATAAATTTCCCACCTAAGTGGCTTGTAAAATTGAAGTTAAGCTTGCGTTTCCTCTTGCTCTTGGATTGGGTTTCCTTGGTTTCCTAAATAAATCAAATTTCCCATTCAATCCAATTTTCAATAAAATTCGTAAAATTTTAAAATCACAAAAATGAAATAATTGCTAAATTGATCTTAGCACTAACTTACCCATACTCTATCCAAGTTAGAAAGACCAACACCTAGTTTAAAAACCCTAAAATCAAATGGGTTTCCTTAAATCATCTTCTTCCAACATAACACCCATTCTATCTCTAGTCCCTTCATTCTCAACACAACCCATTTCTTTAATAAGCAAGAAAAAAAGATGATTAACTTACTTTAACAAGCTTGATTTCCTCTTTTTTTCTTCTTCTATCTTTCTCTCCCACGGTTTTTTCCTTTCTTTATTCTCTCTCACAGTTTTTCTCTTCTCTTCTCTCTTTCCCACGTATTCTCTACTGTTTTTTTCTTCTTCTCACGATCCCTCTCTTCTTCTTAATTCAAGACCATTTATTTGGTCTTTCTTCCCATTTTACCCCTCATTTAACTAGTCTTTCCATATTTACCCTTCTTTCATTTGATTTGTTTTTGTCTACTAACTCTCTTAACCCATTAAACACTATATTAATTCTAACTTAATTCTAACAATTCATTCTAATTTCTAATTTCTATTCATACTTGCTAATTTAATGGACTAAGTTTTTTAAAAAATCAAGCAAATAAATCGATAATAATTGAAAGAAAATTTTGGGGTCTAATAATTCTCCCCCTAAAAGAATTTCGTCCTCAAAATTCTTACCTTAGTCCACAAAGAGGTGTGGATACTTCTCCTTTATTGCTTCCAAAGGCTCCCATGTTGCCTCCTCTCTTGCATGGTTTTTCCATAAGACTTTAACCAGCTTTACAATCCTGCTTCTCAAGATCTTTTCCTTCGAATCTAGGATCTCCACTGGTTGCTCCTCATATGTCAAATCCCCTCTTAATTGGACCTTTGAAGGTTGAACTATGTGTGAAGGATATGATCGGTACTTTCTCAACATCGATACATGGAAAACATTGTGAATCTTATATAATTCTGATGGCAAAGCTAACTTGTAGGCTAAAGACCCAATCTTCTTAATGATTTCATAAGGGCTTATGTGTCTTGGACTAAGCTTACCCTTCTTACCAAATCTCAAAACTCCTTTCTATGGAAAAGCTCTAAGAACCACTTTGTATCCAACTTCAAATTCCATCTCCTTTCTATATGCATCTGTATAGCTCTTCGTTCCGTCTTGAGCTGCTTTAAGTCTTTGTTTCACCACTTTAATCTTATCAACTGTGACTTTTAGCAACTCAGGCCCTAAAAGCCTCCTTTCACCATCCTCATCCCAGCAAATAGGAGTTCTGTACCTCTTACCTTACAAAGCTTCATAAGGTGCCATTTGAATTCCTGAGTGGTAGGAATTATTATAGGCGAATTCAATGAAAGGCAGATGATCATCCCATGAGCCTTTAGAATCCATAGAACAAGCTCTCAACATTACCTCCAATGTCTGAATTGTTCTCTCCGATTATCCATCAGTCTGTGAATGGAAAGCCATGCTAAAATGTAACTTAGTTCTCAAAGTATCTTGTAAGCTTTCCAAGAACTTGGAGGTGAACCTGGGATCTCTATCCGAGACTATCGAACTTGGAATCCCATAAAGTCTAATTATCTCATCTATGTATTTCTTGGGCATACCATTCAAAGAATCTTTCTGCTGAATTGGCAAGAAATGTGCGAACTTGGTTAGCCTATCCACAATCACCCATACTGTGTCATGCTTCCTGTTAGTCCTTGGCAATCCCATTAAGAAATCCATCGAAATCTTTTCCCACTTCTATTTAGGAATCGAAAAAGGTTTAAGCCTACCTAAAGGTTCCTGGTGTTCAGCCTTGACTTGCTGGCACACTAAGCATCTTTTAGCATATTCTTCAACTTCTTTCTTTATTCCTTTCCACCAGAAATGCTCCTTCAAATCTCTATACATTCTTGGACTTTATGGGTGCATTACATAAGGCGCATTATGTTCCTCATTAAGAATCTTGTCTTTCAACTCTTGCATATTAGGAATACATGGTCTGTTTCCTACCACCATCAATCCATCTTCCCTTATCTCTATTTCAGAAGGTTTACCACTTTTAATCTCTTCTCTAAGCCTGCTCAAATACTCATCTTGCTCCTATAACTCCTTGATCTTCTCATTCAACACTGGCCTTACTCTAAAATTAGACAATACACAACCGAATTTGGCTTGTGTCAATGTCACCTTAAGTTGGCTAATTCCTTCAACAAAGGAAGATACTTGCCATAGTCGATTTTCTACTCAGTACATCCACTACTACATTAGCTTTTCCTGGATGATATTCTATCATTAAGTCATAATCCTTAAGTAGCTCTAATTCTGGGTCATAAAATACTGAAGACTCTTATAGTCTGTAAACACCCATGTGGTGACTCCATATAAGTAGTGTCTCCATATTTTCAATGCAAAGATTATAGCAGCTATCTCCAAGTCATGCGCAAGATAATTCATCTCATAAGGTTTCAATTGCCTAGAAGCATAGGCAATCATTTTATCTCCTTGCATCAACACACACCCTAATCCCTTCCTCGAGGCATCACTATACACTATGTATCTATTATCACTGGAAGGCAATGTCAAAATTGCTGTAGTTGTAAGCCTATTCTTCAATTCCTTCAAACTGATCTGGCACCCTTTTGTCCACACAAACTTCTGATTCTTCCATATCAGTTTGGAAAGTAGAGCTGCTATTATAGAAAAGCCCTTCATAAACCTTTTGTGATATCCAGGCAAGCCTAAGAAACTCCTCACTTCAGCTACATTCTTAGGTGCTTCCCATTTCACAACCGCCACTATTTTTTCAGATCCACATTCACTCCTTTTTTCAAAACTACATGTCCAAGGAATACCACTTCTCTTAGACAAAATTCACATTTATCAAATTTGACATATAACTCTTCCTTCCTCAATGTCTTCAAAGCAAGTCTCAAATGCTCCTCATGCTCCTTGTCACTCTTGGAATAAACTAATATGTCATTAATAAAGACTATGAAAAATTGGTCTAAGAAAGGCTTGAAGAGTCTATTCATCAAATCCATGAAGGCTACAGGTGCATTCGTCAATGCAAAAGGCATAACTAAAAACTCAAAATGCCTACACCGTGTTCTAAAAGCAGTCTTTGACACATCGGACTCTTTTATCGTCAACTGGTAGTAAACCGATCTCAAATCTATCTTAGAAAAGACACTTTCCCCTTGTAATTGACCAAAAAAATCATCTATGCGTGGGAGCGGATATCTGTTCCTACAATCCATACACATTCGCAATGATCTGTCTTTCTTCTTCAAAAAAAGGACCGGAGTTCCCCAAGATGAAGAGCTTGGCCTAATATAACCTTTCTCTAACAAATCTTCCAATTGCTCCTTAAGCTCCTTCAATTTCGTCGGAGATATTTTATAAGGCAGAATCGATATTGGCGTCATGCCTGAAAGAAGCCCAATGGGAAATTCAATTTCCCTAGGTGGCGATAGTCCTGGTAACTCCTTGAGAAAGACATCTGAGAATTTCATGATACCGTATATCTTCTAACTTTCCTACATCTACCTTCATGTCTACCATATAGGCCAAATATGTTTCACATCCCTTCCTCATCATTCTCTCTATTGTTAGAGACGAAACAATCTGAGGTGAACTGACTTTTCCGTCTCCCATAAACACCACCTTTCTACCTTCGTTCAACTTAAACTTTACTATCTTCCATTTGCAATCTAATTAGCATTATACTTCTCTAACGTATCTATGCCCAAAATCACATCTAATCCTGCAATCTAAATTAGCATTATACTTCTCTAACGTGTCCATGCCCAAAATCACATCTAATCCTCCTATCCTCAATGGCGTTAGATCCACCACTAATTGTTCTCCTCTAATATGAATCTCATAGTCTCTATAAACTTGACTAATAATAATAATTTGGTCGATTGGAGTACTAACCATCGAAGGAGCATCCAAAGGGCTCAATTCTCTAACATTCATAATTCTACTTGATGAAACAAACGAGTGGGTGGAACCCATATCAACAAAACAACAATATCCACATCAAATAATTTAATCATACCAGTTATGACTTCCAGATCTGTCTCTGCATCCTCCCTCGTCATAGCAAACACTCTAGCTAGTGTTTGTCCCTTGATCTCCTTGAAGGGTTCACTTTCCTGGCCACGTCAGAACTTCCCACTTCAGTTACTTTCCTTTGTCATACTGTCTCAGCCCTCTTTGAAGCTTGCATCCAACTTCTCTCATGTCTTGCATTCTAAGGGCACTCTCTTGCCATGTGTCCTTTCTCCCCGTAATTGAAACATGCTCCAATCAATCGGTAACATCCCCTCTATGAAATCTTTCACAGTGATCACATTTATGAATTGGTGGCTTATCCCCATCTCCCCTCCTGTTGCCTCCAGCCGTTGAGGCTTGATGTGAGACAATTTTCATCTATCTATCCTTGTTTGCTCCATTGTTCCTCTCCTCAAACTGTGCAAGGAAAGTCCTGGTACTCCTCTCTGATATAGGAGCAACACCTCCCCTCTTAAACTGTTCTCTCCCTTTTCTCTTTTTGTTCACTGCACTCTTGATGTCCTCCACATTTTCCACTCTCAATGCTGCTTCAACCAGTTGTTGGAAGTCACAAAAATTCTTAGCCACCCCCTCTAGGTAAGGCTCAAAAACTCTCTCTACTTTTGCTAGATGTACACTTCAGACAAATACTTCTTATAAACGATCAGGAAGTCCTTCCATGCCAACGCTGGTGGCTTCATCTAACTTCTCGGCACACTCTCCCACCAATGCAGAGCATCCCCTTATAGCAAACTCATAGCATATTCAACCTTCTCGACATCTTCATAATCTATCCGCTCTAATATCTGTTACATCTTTCTCAACCATATCTTAGCTTCCTCGGGATCTGTGGTCCCGTAAATGTTTGCTGCTCCAAACTTCATCAGCCTGTCAAACTGCTTCCCTTTCTTAACTAGGGCTGAAGTAGAAGATTGTAGCATCTGACCCATAACCTAGGCAAAGGCCTGAGTAAATGCCTAAAACAATCTCAAATCCAAGGTAGGCACTTCTTCTAACGGAACAAGCGACTCACTCGTTTGTGATTGAGAGGGCCTGCTATCGTGCCCTACAAAAGCCTCAACATCTCCTAGGGCTCTAGACTCAACCATGCCCTCCTCTCTTGGTGGAGGGTCAGGTGTAACCGATTCTTGCAAAACTCCTCGTGTCCTTCTACGAGGTGACATTTCACTCCTTCAATAGAAACACTAACAATTAGCTTACGTTTTTATCTTAATCCTATTTCCCACATATATATATGATATACATGTCATTTAATACAATCGATAAATTTACAATGCAACATATTCTCAACCTAGGACTCTTTAAAGCCTAAGCTCTGATACCATAAGATGTTGGACCCGTTTCCGGAGCTCAAATATTCAGAGTCATAAAGCATGAGTGGAATACCCTGTAGGGTTATTTCAATGAACCGTCAATTTCTTTCCATCCATATTTTTAAAATCAACACCAAAGGATATCAAATTTTATCTAGATATAACAAAAATGTGTTAGGAATCTATTGCTTGAAGAATCACTTCATTTGAAGGTTGGATGATGAAGTTATGGCCAAAAGAATCAAACATGATTTTGTCCTCAATCATATTGTACCTATTTTGGGAAAATTGCCATAACTTCCACTAAAGATGTCGGATTGAGGTATTTTTAAGAAGACTATAAAGAGAGATTCTATCACTTAGAGGGAAAAACCCAAATTTCTGAAAGTGTACATTGTATATCCGTTAAACAGACGTATACGTCTGCCTAACGGACATACATGACACTGGGGGCCATTCCAGACCTACGAAGGTCCTTTTAATGGACCTAAAGTCCATTTAACGGACATAGGCAAGGTTGGGTGTTGGCGCCCGGGCTTGTTACCTATTTCGAGGTTCTGGTTTCCCCAAAAAATTTCATACTTCGTACATTTTTTCAGTGTCAGCGTTGGTAGATTAGTCGCGGTGGAAGTCTGACTTTGCCGTGGTGAAGTCTGCTCTCTTGCAGTTCGCCGTGGCGAACTTTTTACACTTCGTCACAGCAATGTCCCAAGCTTCCGCGCTTGTATTCCTTAGAAAAGGTACGTGACAACGTACTCTGGGCCTTGCCACAGTGAAACCCTCCAACAGGACCCAAATAACCGAAATCGAAAACTAATATTTAACTCATACCATTCTTTCAACATAACCATTTTAACAAATCAATTAACTATAAACATATACAAACAAAACTTTTTCAATTTATCATTTCATCACTAAAGCAAAAGAATTTGAAAAACTTTATTTACATGACAAAAGCCACACTATTGGCATATTACAGAATACAAATTGCATATGATATAATTGAATGCTTATGCCTAAAATGATTCTAAGTACCCAAAAGTTTATGAACTAACTTAATTATAAAAGTCGCTATTCTTGGTCTTTGACAAACTTTGCAAGGATCAATGTTCATTTGCTTTTTCTTCACCTGTGGAGTGGAAGGGAATGGGCTAAGTTGCGAAGCTTAATGGCTTATACACTTATAGCCATTGGCAATGAGCCACACAATCAAACATGCATATACTTCGTTTATTCGTAGACGTCTATATCTCATTGGGTTAGCAATTCGATCATTCACAATTCAAATTCATAACTCATAGTTCCACATATCATCACATAGAACATGTCAAGTATAATTAATCATCAAAACATAACACTCAATCTTGCATCATAACTTGACAAATCAGAATGCAAATGCACAAACAAATGGCTCGAGAGTTCTGTGAAACGACACGGATAAACTAAAGTTTATGTTGTGAACAAAACGGGTCCGATTTATCAGGATCTCGTGGCCTCATGTAGGCAACCGAGAGAAGGCTATATGTCGATGTGCGTGTGACTAACGAAAAGTTCCTCTCTTACCCAAACACAATCAAATTTATGCTCAATTCATTATTTTTCATATTCTCATACTTCTTATGCTTTCTCATCTTTTCATTCATACAAAATGCCATTTGTCTTTCATGACATGACATGATAATGAATCATCATACATTTTTCAACAATTACATCCATTCAATTTAAGCAATTTAGAACATATTCACACATAAGACAATTAGCTCATTTTACACAATAACTATAAACAATTACCCACCTATTTACTTGCAAAAATCCAAGTCAAGCTTGCCTTTCCTCTTGCTCTGGGATTGTCATTCCTTGGTCTCCTTCAAACAACCAAGTTTTCTTTCAACACAACATTCCCATAGAAATTCATAAAGCTTCAAAAAACACAGAAATAAAACAAATGCTAAGTTGGGCTTAGGCTTAACCTACGCATAGTCTATCTATGTTGGAAAAACCAAAACCTAGTTTAGAAATCCATAAAAATCCACCTAGGGTTTCTCCTCTTTCTTCCTACACAAACCCATTCTCTTCTCTAATCCCTTTTGTTTTTCTACTAAGCAAGAAGAAAGATGATACTTACCTTAGGTTTAGCCCAAATCTTCTTCTTTCTCCTTCTTTGACCTTTTTCCCTAGCTTCTATGCACTCTTCTTTCTCTTATCGTTCTTCTCACGACTTTCTCTTCTCTTTTATAACTCCCATGATTTTGCTATTCTTCTTTTAGATCATATCAAATTGTGCTTGCTCTTTCCTTTTTACCCTTCATTTAATTGGTTCTCCCAATTTTGCCACTTTTTGTCCATCAACTACTAACATCTTAACTCCTTATTCTAATCAGGTAAATGAACAAATTTGATAATACTTCCTTCTATAAAAATGTTCCCCATTTTCTTAATTTCCTAATGACACCAAAATCATTCAATTTGGTTCAGAAATCTTAAAGTTGTACCCTAAACATATTTGAACTATTCTTATGCTAAACCAACACTCTATACTCAACTTCCATACAAAAATTGAAACTCTTATAGACTAAATTAAAAGTCAATTTCTTTATACGCTTTGTATCCCTATCTCTCTATTTTAATCCAAATCAAAAATCATCTCATTATTATCACTACAGAAAATGTTATGGCCAAAATATTAAACCATGTTCAATGTAGAGAAAAGTTGGCAAAGTCAGAAGTTCGTCGTGACGAACTCCTCCAGAGAGGACTTTTAGCGAAAAATTCACAGGTTCACCGCGGCAAAACCTATAGTTGGCCGTGGAGAACTTTACCTGATAGGAATCCTAGCCAGATCCTTCAATTTCGCCATGGCAAAGTAAGGAGTTTGCCGCGGCGAATTTTCACAGAAGCAACCTAGTTTTTCAACTTCAGGATAGATTTTGAGACTCTTAAAGAGATAATTTGAATTCGACGTCTTCATGAAACATGTAAACATACCTCTCTAGTTTAATCCAAGTCAAGAATCATGGCGTTTACATAATTGAAAAAAAGTTATAGATAAAAGACTGAAGCATACTCAGTAAACATGCTACTGCTATATTTTCAAAATCATCTTCCAAATTTTGATTCCAGATTTTATCCTAGCCCATCTTATACTAAGATCACCTCTTCTACTTCGTTTACTCCTCATTCTCAACTCCATTTCAATTCAATATCATCCATAAACAAATTATAGTCTATGATTGATCATGAACACTCTGCGTTTGATTACTGTCTCTAGTATGCAGAGACGGAACGAGACAAAAATTTGGAAACAGAATATAACAAAAATTGAAGACAGTGAGGTGTTTTATTGTGATGGACAAAACAGATAAAACTATCGTCGTCTCGAGGATAGAAATGTGTTTGGTTGCAGTTAACAGAATATAAAAACAGTGTCAATGATTAAAATACCCCTGTAGTATAATATGATTGGAAATATGTAATTCATTGATTATTTTAAAACGAATAATTTGTATTAGTAAAAAAGTTAACAA
>JAOQMP010000004.1:6289157-6302283 GCA_027563575.1 Erythroxylum pedicellare
CCTCTACCTTTTTCTCTTCTTGAACCACTTCAAAATCTCTCTCAAAAGCTAAGAAATGAAGAAACCCTAGCTCATCTCTCTTCTTTTCTCTCAACCACCGAAATCTCTCTTCTTTCTTTTATATCCACGTATCTAGCTTCTTCTAGAATGCCCAACCACGTTCTTCTTCTTCTTTTTCTTAAACACCATATTAACTCTAACTTAATTCAAATCTTCCCATCTAATTTCAAATCTCTATTTATTCTTATCAAATTAATAAATCAATTTTAAAAATAATGAAACAATTAAATCAATAATGATTGAAAACAATTTTTGGGTCCAACAATAAACAAATATAGTATTCTTTAAATCTTATTCTCAAATATTCACACTCATCATCACAACACTCACTATAATCATACATTATCAAAGACATGAATTAAGTTATATGTCATTTTGACTATAAGGCTAATAGGTAGGCTTGGGTAAGATTGAAAATTAAATATAAGGCTTTAAAAATTGTTAACACTATAATGTTTATCTCATAAATAGTTTCAATGTTATGTTTATAAAATTAAATTGTTAATTATCATTAGATTATGTTAGTCCCCGTTCATCCTAATTAGATAACATAATTGCACTATAATTCTTTCACTATAATATGCATAGTCAAACTAATCATATACAACCAACATATTGTTAGGATGTATGAGTTGTACATAATTAGGCATTACTAATTTAAAAAATATGATAATAATATCAATATTGATTTAACATAATGAATATCATCAATTTTCATTCATCAAAAATATAGAATTACAAAAATATCATAAACAGTGGCAGATATCCATAATATACATGTATTATATAAATCTAAACAATCCTCATAAAACATAAATAGAACAAAAACTCTCACTAAAACAAAGAACTAGGCTCCTAACAATAGGAAGACATGTTCCTATAATGCATATCAATAAACCTTTAGTTCGTAAGTTTGCCAATATACTGCTTAAAAGTTTGTACTTAATAGTAGATACTTTAATAGTGCCAAAATCTAACTAAAAGCAGATTTCTTATCATCCTCGTAGCCTATATAATTGGAGTCATTAAAACCAAATACTTTAAGAGTGTCAATATGCCAATATGTCAATATAAGATCCTTGGTACTTTGAAGATACTTCAAGACTTTAGTTGGTTTTTAATGGCTTTGTCCAGGATCACTCAATTATCTACCAAGCACCTAGCCACAAAGGCAATATCAAGATATATGCATACTTGAGCATATATTAGGCAGTCAATAACATAAGTACAAGGGAATACTTTATTTGATCTCTCTCAACATCATTTTAAGGAGATTAGGCATTTAAGAACTTATCACCCTTCACAACTGGAGCCTTTATAGAAGAATAAGAATGTTTATCAAACCTCTTGAAGATTCGATCAACATAGGTACTTTGAGACGATCTGAGAATACCATTTTCCCTATTACAAAGAACCTATACATTTAAAACATATGATGCTTCACTAAGATCCTCCAAGTTAAAATGGCCAAACAATAATTATTTTTTATCAACCAACAAATCAAATTCATTAGCATCATCATATAAAATCATAAATATATATTTAATCCCACTAGACTTTATATATATATATATATATACACACTTTAATCAATAATGTTTTTGTTAAAGTGGTTATCAGTGAAAATTTTATCAAACTTGAGATGCTATTGTTTTAAACTTGTTTTAACCCATAAATTGACTTCTAAAGATTGTAATCCATGCTTTCTTTTCCAACTAACTCAAAATTAGTAGGTTGAATCATATATACATCTTCATTTGAGTATCCACTTAATAAAGTTATTCTTACATCGATTTGATGAAGATCTACATCAAAATAAGCTACAATTACCATAATAATTTGTAAAGAATCATTAGTGAAAACAGGAGAGAGTATCTCATTATAGTTTACACCTTTTTATTGGTTATAGTCCTTAGCGACTAACCTTGATTTATACCTTTCCACTTGATCTTTGGCATAACACTTAGTCTTAAATACTTATTGACATCTAATAGAACCATAACCTTTTAGTAACTCTAAAAGGTTCTACATTTTATTCTATGACATAGATCACCTCATTATTCATAACACTAATCTAAAAATTAAAGTGAGGATTATAGATGACTTCCTGATAAGTAGATGAATTTAAGGTGTCACCAATTTCATACTCATGTTCTTATAAGAATACAATGTTATCCTTAGAGATTATAAGACTATAAATCCTTTTTAATCTCTTTAAAGACATATCTTTTATGACTACATCTAAAGACTTTTATGCTACATGTTTGATGGGTAAAGCAATAAACATATAGGAATAATGAGTGTTCTTTAAACATAATGTCTCTAAGCTCTTGGTTTATACTAGTGTCATCTTAAATATAGATAGCTCGATTTGATTCAATAACTTTAGTGTATATAAAGGATAGTAAAACCTATATTAGCTCAATTTGATTCAATAACTTTAGTGAATATAAAGGACAGTAAAACCTATATCCTTTTGATCCCATACAATAACCAATAAATTAGTCATTTATGGTCTTAAGATCAAATTTATTGGATTGCAGATTATAGGGTCTCACCTTTACTTTAGAACCCTAAAAATGGAAGATGTAAAGTGAGTTTATTTTGTAACCACAACTGATAAAGAGTTTTGAGAACAAGCTTCTTGGGCACTTAATTCAAAATTTAAGTTGCAAGTCTCAAAGTGCCACCTTTTAAAAACTCTAACAAGGAAGAGTTTGCCTATATACATCACACCATATCAATAAGTGTTCAATTTTTTTCATTTTGCAGCATGTAATAGGCATTATGCATTGAATATCAATGTCACACTCTTGTATATCCATTACAAAAGGTTTAGGATTACAACTTGTTTCATCATATCTCTCTTAATATTGATCACTTTTATCATAATGAACCACTTTGGCTTTGTTCCCCTTGTTGTTGAAGTTTTACTTTACTTTAAAGGCTTCCAAAGTATCAAACTTTTCAAGAATGAGCTCAATGAAACCATAATAAGAAAATATGTCAATAAAAGTGGTGTATTCGTAATCACCTATAATTAGAGGAGTAAAATATCCACAAATATTTGTATGGATTAACCTATTTAGTTATATAAACTTGTCAACTATATTGTTTCATTCAACCTTTTAGTAGTCAATTTCTCTTTTATATAGTCAATACAAGTGCCAAAGTCTCAAAAATTAAGATCTTATGAAAATGTACTTTTTATCAATCTTTCCTTAAAATAAAATTGACCCAATCACTTGGTCAAAGAATGAAAGATTTTTTCATAATCACTTTATTGTACTTTGACAAGCTAAGAATATTAAATATGTACATCTAAAGTTGTCTTGTCTATCTTTTCTCGGAGAACTTAGTAGGTTTTATCGCATTTCTTCTGCAATCAAAGAATATTTGTACCACGTGTTTGGAAATTAAGATTGCAATTTCAATGGCTGACTTGTTGATTATTTTAATGAAAAATAAAGTTACATAAAAATTGTACCTCTGCTCCTATTTCTGGAAAATAAAAAACTTAGAAGTGACTAATAAACAAGTTTGACATTAGATTGGGTCGATTCAAGATGCTTAGATCTGAGTTCGATCTAAAAATTTATGCTTAAATTTGTATAGTCTGAACTTGGCTCGAAAATTTAAGTTTAAATCTGAGCCTAATTTGAAGTCCGATCGAGTTCAAGTATAAATCAAGTCTAACAATTTTTATTTAAAATTTGAAAACAATGTCATTTTATTTAAAATTACATTATTTTGGTATGAAATTTTGGAGCTTTAGGTCAGAATAGATTGAGTAGTCCAAGCTCGATCCTAAGCTAAATCCAAAGCTCAAAAACAAATTTTAAAAAGTCCACGCTCAGTTTAAAGACCAATCAACATGATTTGAGTTTGTTGATATCAGGTGGGTTTGGACTCGCGCGAAAATGTCATGCTAAGGATAACAAACAAACAATCTTGGCCCAAAACCAGAAAAGCTACAAAATGTGATTCGACCCGGAGAGAAAACGGGTCATGAAGCAACCAAATCGAAGATAATTCCAGTAGCAGGCGAGTTCGCAAGTCACTGTTGCTTGCTGGGAGACGCTTGAGCTCGGCGCAGCTCAAATTCAATGTCTAAGTCTCTTTAGCTTATTCTAAAGATAAGGCGCTTAAATAATCAAAGTACCACTTCACAGCACGTAGTCTACCCAACCCCAGAAATGGCACCCTATTGCGTTTCCACATCCACCTCCTCTCTCAGATTCACCTCTTTACCCTTTTTCTATTCCACTCAATCCCCTTACCCCGATGCCCAAAAGCTCGCCCTCCCTTTCGAGCCTCTTCGTTCCAGGTTTGACCTTACATCCACCCAGTAATGCAATTTTTATAATGTACTTAATAAACTAGTTTTACACCATATCTATATTTGTTCTTCATTGTCATGCCTGTAATTTATATGTCTGATAGAATTATTTGCTTGTAGTGGAGTTTTTCATTTTTGTTGGTTTCTTTTTCTGTAGAAAATTGATGAAGTTAATTAGTAACCGGAAGGACCTCCGGCCGTCTCGGGCGAAGGCGGTTTATTCCGGCGAATTTTGGACTCCGGATGAAAGTTCTCGACGGGGCATTTGGTCCATAAGGTATTTTATTATTTAGGGTTATCTTCTTATTGCCTGCAAAGTTTTTGACTATTGGCGTCAAGAATAAAACTTGGTGTTGGTGATATGTAGGGATGACTTGCAAACACCTGCTTCGCCTTACTTCCCTGTGTATGCCGACGGAGCTCAAGGGCAGGGACCGCCTCCCATGATGCAAGAGCGGTTCCAGAGTGTTATTAGCCAACTTTTTCAATATGTAAGTTGTGAGGTTTGCTTGCTTTGACCAATTATTGGAGGGCTTTTTTAGTTTACAGCTTTGTGAATTTGGTTGTTTGCTCGATTAGAGAATCATTCGGTGCGGTGGTCCTGTGGATGACGATATGGCTAACATAATTGTTGCTCAACTTCTTTACCTCGATGCTGTTGATCCTAACAAGGTAAGTTTTGTGCTGTTTTCTTGTTGGTGATTTTTTTTATCGATGCTAGATCCATTTCTATCTATTTTGTTCAAATCCTGGTAATGCTGTTTCAATTGTATGCTTTTATAATAACAGACGAATATACATAACATTTGGGCGCTTGAACATCTCTTTGTAATGATGTGCAATATGCGAAGAGTAAATCTAGGTAGATGTGCAAGTACATACACACATGAACAGTTGCTAGCCAGTATCTGTTTCATAACTTGTACCGCTTAAAGTATTTAAACCATATACTCTTCCTAACAGGATATTGTCATGTATGTGAATTCCCCAGGAGGATCAGTTACAGCTGGTAATTTCTTGTCATTTTATCTTCTTTTTTCTTTCAATTTATTTTCTTGGCTATGATTTTTATATCATGATTTCATTTTGTTTTACTGATCTGTTTTCTTCTTTGTCACTATTTTTGCTTCTTTTCAGGCATGGCCATATTTGATACAATGAGGCATATACGACCTGATGTCTCTACTGTCTGTGTTGGATTAGCGGCTAGGTATATGATGCAGTGGTTTAACTATTTACCATGTGGCTTGTTTCTCGATGCTCAATCAAACATTAATAAATTCACTCCTTGTTATTCCCTTGAATTAATGTCCATGAACACTTATTTTTGCAATGGAGAAACTTGACCAATATTTAACTAAGTCCGAATTTGTTGTGCTTTAATGTAACATTCTTTCCTCAATCATACAAACATTAATAAATTCATTCTCCTTTTTATCCCTTTGAATTAATGCCTATGAACACTCTTATTTTTGCAATGGTAACACTTGACAGATATTTAACTAAGTCTGAATTTGTTGTGCTTTAACTTAACATTCTTTCCTCAATCATTCAACAATTAGTGCAGGCTTGACTCAAAGGATTGAGAAGTGTATGATGGGAGGCATAACCATTAGATGATGATTTAGGACTTGGATTTCAATAAAACGTGATAGTTTTTTGGAGTGCATAGTCATTAGCTTTTATTAGTGTCTTCGAATTACATTCTCTTTCTTTTCCTCATCTACTCTATTCCTGAGGGCATGATTGGCTTGTTAAAAGTAACCTGTGTCCAGCTCCCTGAACACTTGCATTGATTAAAGTAGATTTTGCTATTCTATTTGGTTTACTTCTTGCATAGTTTCCAACCACGTAAGTATAGACTATTGTTTACGTCTCCTGAATTAGTTGAGAAAATTGATTAGAATGTAGTTTTCTGTGTATAGAATGTACATACTTTTCAATTCGTGGAATATGTATCTGAAACAAAATTGTTGTCTGAACTTTGTTGGTGTGCTTAATTCAGTGTTTGCTGTCATTGATCTATTTTTTCTTATTTTTCTCGCTTCTCTTTTACAGTATGGGTGCATTCCTACTTAGTGCTGGGACCAAAGGTAAGAAAGCTCCTTCTAGATTCCAATCAATTTTTTTTGTTCTTATGTTTACTAAATATGTCTTTCACTCTTTCTTTATTCCAATCTTTTTCTTTCTGTTCATATGTTTACTAAATATCTCTCTCTCTCTTCTCGTATGTGGGTAAAGGAAAAAGGTACAGCTTGCCAAATTCAAGGATAATGATCCACCAACCTCTCGGTGGAGCTCAGGGTGGGCAATCTGACATTGATATTCAGGTATACCACTTCACATTTTAGTTAGTTTTGAAACATGGAAGAAAGAGTTTTTCTGGTTTTCAAGGGAGAGTAAGGTTTAGTTGTTTATATGTTAATACATCCAGAAAGTTCAATCCCAATGACGGTGAACACTTTTGTTCTATACTTTTTCCTCCTCTTCTTTGAGTACTTCGATCTTCACTGAGTCTTTTTCTTTAATGGTCTCAGGGCTCATTAAAGCCAATCAATTTCTGTTCTTAATTGATTCGCCTACTTTATTTATGATCATCCTAACTATTCATAAAATTGTCAGGCAAATGAGATGTTGCATCACAAGGCAAATTTAAATGGATATCTTGCCTACCACACTGGTCAAAGTCTTGAGAAAATCAATCAAGATACGGACCGTGACTACTTCATGAGTGCAAAAGAGGCGAAAGATTATGGTCTTATTGATGGTGTTATCATGAACCCTCTCAAAGCTCTCCAGCCATTGGCAGCTGCAGTAGATCAACAATAAGTGACATGTACTAAATTTTCGGGAGCTATTACAAATCTTAAACAATCTTGTTTCTACAAATCGAATAGTAATGATCAGTATAGTCCACCGAGTTTGTTTGGATGAACTATAATTTTGACATTCATTATCTGGATACTTTTAAGTGTGTAATTGTTTGTCAGTTCTCTTATAGCCTATCTCCCTCATTGGGACAGGACCGTGGACTTCCAGTGGAGTAAAAATGTATCTTGCTTCATTACAGCATTCACTTCTTGATTCCAATGGCAGAGCAGCATTATTACGATTCCACATCATTTAGAGGTCCCACCGAAGTTGGCTGAATTGGATAACGTTTGCTTTAAGTACTCAGCTGAATGGTCGAGGATTCAGTCCGTGATCAACTTCGAGTCATCCCCAATAAAGATCTTCAGAAAGCGTCAAAATGACTTTTGCGGAAATTACTCGATAGACTTAATATACTTGAAGACCTGAAAACTAGTCAAAAGATGAGATGAGCTGAAATTTTGGAGGACTATATCAAAATTTTGACAACCTTTTAGGGTCATAAACATGGAAGCCCCTTAGGTTCGTAGACTTGTTTTGATGGTTGATGGGCAACTTGCACGTACGAGATACGTGGCGACTACTCGGTACTAATTCAGAGTGTCGAAGAAATTTTGGTACTTTTGGCCTCTTTGCGAAGAACGGGAGGGGAACTTGTTGGATTTGGCGTTTTATTCGGAGAATCTTAACCCAAAAACAACTTTTTAGAGGGATTCCAGTACCTGACCCTCTATTCCTCAAATCAGAGCCTAATAATAAACATACAAAAAGCAGCTCCAATCCAACCTCTCTGTTCCACCAGATCAACCACTCAACTAAAGGGAGAAAAACCAATAATAATAATAATAACCAGAGCCTTATCTTCTTGCAAGGATCTTTGAGCATTACCTCGTGAACCTCGTGCCAACTTTATTTAATGCTTCCAATAATGAAAACAACTACCAAATGAAGCCGGCCTCTCTCTCTCTCCTTCCACCATTCCCTTGTATCTCGCATGTCTAAGACCATTTCTAGTCTCAATCTCAAGAAACCCATTAAAAAGATGGTATCTTTCCCATTAGTTCCTGCTTCTGTCAAATTAGTGCGAAACTTTAGTGGTTTGGTGAGGATAAAGAGAGAACTACAAGTTGCCATCTAATTATTACTAGTGGTAGTGACCATAGTATGTCATATATGGACAATCTAAGTACAGATTTTAAGGTTACAAGAACCAAAAGCACTGTAATTAAGAAGGGACAACAGGAATCCTTTCCTCCAAAAAATGTGCCCGCATGAAGCTCGTGAGAGCTGACGATGTGGGTAGCTCCTCTAGCTCATCAAAGAAGTCGTTTTCTTCAGATTTAGGCGTGGACAATGTCATTAGTTGAGGACAAGAGATGGGCACTTCATCCCACAGAATTCCCAATGTACCTTGAGTTTTCTCTGAGGTCTCTGTGAAAGGGTCTTCTTGGCTAATCATAACGCATTCAGAGCAGTCGTTCATTGGGGATTGCAAGTAGTGAAAACTGTGTTCTTCGCTACCGTTTTCATCGATGATGGTCGTAGTGGGTTGGTTTTGCTTTTCGTCATCTTTTGGAGATGCTATGTTTTCTTCTTCAGTGGAATGGTTTTGGAGTTCATTCTGAAGCTGGTTTAGGTTGGTCTCTTGAAGTTTAGGACCTGGATGGTTATGGCTTGAGGTGTAGGTTATAATGAGCATTGAAGCATCTGTTCTGCATCTCTCTACTTGTTTTTTGGCTGAACATCCCTTGGATGTACTACACCTGTAGTAGCCCCTGCAATTAAAAGCATGGTGAAAACAATCAATGTTCCTCATCAGAAAGGTAAAAAGAAAAATGACTTTCGAGACAAGCTTTAAAAAGAAAAATTACTTTCCAGACAAGCTTAATTTCCGTAACTGGGTGCTACTGAATTGAAGAAGACAAAACTAAATGAATCCTGAAATTTCAGGAGTGTCTTGTTTTGCTTGTCAAGACTCAAGATACCACTGTCAAGAGAGAAATGATTGTCCAAAAAAGGAAGAAAATGTTTTTTTAAAAAAAACCTTGGATAAGGAGATCCTTTAATGGGTTTTTGCCCATATTTCCTCCAAGACCAAAAATCAGAAGGTGGACCTTCGTTCTTCACTCTCCCGGCATTTTCTCCAATCTTTACTCTAACAACAGTTTTCTCAACTACCTTCCTGCAAGACCACATCAGAAAAACTAATTCTAGTCAAAAAAAAAAAAGAAAAAACTCAAGGAATCAAGAAAATGACTATATGAGCCTGATCAGGAACTTAAGGCCTAGTGAACTATATTCTTCTAACCCATTATGTCCTTAGAGAGCGAAACTGTGAGAGGAAAGAAAGATAAGAAACAAGTCCAATAAGAAAAGGATCATCCGTATCGACCTTCTTTTTGATGCTGGCACTTCTTGTTTGAGTTCTGCTGAATTTGTGTCCAATTTTCCAGAGGAAGTATCATCCATGACTTCACTCTTGCTTCTCTTCCTGCTTTTTGCTACGTGTCTTAATTCACAGAGAAATAGCTTGGACGCGATAAATGAGTATATTATCTACTGAAATCGAACAAGGAGAAGCTGGTCAAGAATAGAAAGGAAGAAGATCTTGAGAAGCAAAATAGGAGTGATTCAAGGCTTAGAAAGAGAGAGGAAAGGAAAGGAAGGGTGTGAGGCAATAGATGACAAGACTCTCAAGTTGCTTTCTCCCTTTTCTTTTCACCATTTAATATGAAGCAATGAGCAGCCATGCAATGTATCAGCACTACTCGCACCTTCCAATAAAATAAAACCCCATCACACTCACATTCACATACACAGTTGAACATTAATGTGAGAGATATTTTCATATGCGAAAAACATGATGGACACATCACCAAGTTGATTGGTTGGATCAAGCTGTGGGCCCCCCTCTACTTGCTCATACACATTCTGGCGTCGCCATCTGGATATTGCTCTGTCTTCTTTATTAATCTTCCGAGTGCTGGTCTGCAGATTGCATTGGTTTTACTGGATTTGATCATGTCATTTTGGGTTAGCGACAAGCAACCTCTGTGGTGGATAACCCATTTAACAAAAAACAACCCTATACGACAGGGTGAGACGATTTCTTTATCTAATTTTCATATACAAATGTTAAATGTTAACATCTAATCTCACGGTTGTTCAACGGTGAGGCAACAATTTAGTAATCTTAGACCCCACCTCCAAAACGTTGCAATAGTGTTCCTCAATCACAGCCTCAAGTAGGCGATTGCGTCCGAGGTCTAGTTTGTGACCATCTGGGAGCTAATATACAAAATGATATCTGTCAGTTAGTGAACTAAGAAAAAGAGATTGTCAATATCTCAAACAAAATTGTAGAAGGTGACATGACCGGCCAATCGACATTATCATAACTCGACGAAATTTAAAGTTGGATATCTTTGTATGTCAAGATGATTTTTATGTCGCTTAACATGTAGAGTATTTGGAAGCTGCAGGCACATGTTTGGGAAATAAACCGGAACTAAATCATTGCCGCAGCCGAATACTTTTTCACTACTTTCCATTATATATATTTAACAAACTTGATTTAATATTTTATAAAAACTTTTTCCTCTTTTTATAGAGAAAAACTAGGGTCTCTTTTAAATTTAATTAAAATAAAATAAAAGTATTTTCATAGAGTTCATACATTATCTATGTACTAATGATGAAGCTACCTCATAATAAGCTATAAGTAATATAAAAATATAATAATTCTCATATGAGATAGTTTGATAATTTCAAATATAAGAATCAATTATATAATCTTCATATTGAGTACATTCACAAACATATAAATAATAATTTATTCAAGATCTTTATCATCATATCAAATCAGTGTACATATTCTCCAATAAGTTCCACATATTTATTTAAGTATCTTCATATTTTAACTTATAAGAACAATTACTTTCTTTATAAAAAGAAATCTAATATGCGTTAGTCTTACTATTCCATCATGATGGAACTATAACTAGGAGCAATTTTTGAATTATAACTAAATGCAATTTGAATATCATAATTATGATCTCGTCATAATTTTAATTGTACAGTATTTATTCCAAAAATTTTATTTTTAGTATTAAGCATTAAATATAAATAATAACAAATATGAGGATAAAGAATGTCTTTATTGAATAAGTTAATCATGTCACATATTAATTACAACAAATCGATTAATTGTGAGGGTATGAATTAATAATCTTATATTTGCTCTAAAGACAATCACCTATGTATCTAATATCATATTCATCTATATATTGATCATGTCTCTTTTGAGATAATAGTTTAGTGAGAAGATCTACAACATTCTCTTAATAGACGCTCGCTCCAATATAATATCTTTTGCTCCATTGTCTACTTGATCAAGTAAACCTTTTTAAGCATATACTTCGAACATTGATGAGATATTGGTTTTTCTACATTTCCACCTATGTCATTTTTGTTACATAATAAAACTATTAGCTCAAGAACAACTTTACGTTCAATGATGAGTTTCTTAATTTATATAGCTTTCTTTATCACCTTAAACACTGAAATATACTTTATATGATCTTAGAATAAATAATAATTAGTTTCTTACAACTTTTCTAACATACTAAACCACCATTTAGAGTAAACATGTATGCTAATTGTGATATGCTATTGTCATGATCAAACTAAGCATTCGCATCTACATACCTTTAAACTTTTAGTTCAGCTTCTCCATAAACTATGAAAATGTCTTTAGTTTTTCTTAAGTAATTTAAGATATTTTTCATAACTATTGTGTGACTGTAACTAAAATTGGCGTAAAATATGTTTGTTATGCTCAAAATATAAGAAACATATGATCTCGTACATATCATTGCCTATATAATTGATCCAATAACCAAAACATATAGATTACAATCTATTTTATCTCTCTCTTCTTGTGTACTTGGACATATGGTTTGAGATAAAAATCTCATGTGACATGAGTGAGGATCTCCTCTTGGAATTTTTTATGTTAAGCCTTTTTTACTCATTGTCTATATACATAGACTGAGATAAACTAAGCGCAACCTTTAGATATACCTCTATTGATCTTTATTCACAAACTACTTCTCTTATATCATTTACGCATAAATTTTTGGATAACCAAATTTTTACATATTGAAGCATCGATATGTTATTTCCAATTAATAATATGTAATTTATATATGGTATTAAAAAGATGACTACACTCCTACTAACCTTGTTACAAGTTTCATCCACATTTTTTAATAAAATCAAACTCTTTAATTGTCCCAAATTCGTAATACTTATTTATTTAAATCTATAAATATATACTTGCAACTTACATACTTGATTAGATTAAAAACTTTAGGTTGTGTCATATACATATCCTAAAAAAAATTCTATTTAGGAATGTCTTGTCATTCATTTCCTATATTTTATAATCATTGTATACGACAATATTCAATAAGATCCTTATGGACTTATGCATTGCTACTAGTAAAAGGTTTTCATCAAATTTAACTTATTATTTATGTTTGTAACCTTTAGCCGCTATGTTTGTAACTTTTAGCCACTAGTTTTGTTTTGTACATGTGTACATTATATGTATCCATATTAGTTTTCTCTTAAAAACTTATTTGCATCATGTAGGTAAAATCCCATTAGGAGTAATTAATAAAGTCTATACTTGGTTAGTGATGGGTTTTATTTTAGACCACATGACTTTATACTATATTAAAAAAAGCAATGTATTATCTTTCCCCTTTTAATATACATCAAATTTAGTTGGGAAACAATAGATCCTACTAGTCTGCCATAAATTCTCTCTCTCTCTCTCTCTCTCTCTCTCTC
>JAOQMP010000004.1:6302383-6332289 GCA_027563575.1 Erythroxylum pedicellare
TTCATTTACGTTAATTCTTGCTAATTAAAAATTGATAATTGAAGATAACCTTTTTCAATCTCAACTCATTCTAGCTAAACAGTTTCTTAAATCATTATTGATCAAAAGTGTTAAAATGTTCTTCCTCGTTACTTTAAGGTGAAGAATCTTTTATTGACTTACTCAACTATCTCTGTATAGTTTATATTATATCTAAGTATTATTGATTGAAATTTCATAAGTAAAATAGGTCATTAGTACTATTAAAACATAATAATTCTTGCGAAAGATACTTCGATAATCTTAAATCTAACAATCAATTGTACAATCACTATAATAAGGAGATTCATAGACACATAAGTAATATTTATTCAAGATCCTCTAGTTTATTAAACTTATTTTCTAATAAGAACCTATAAATTTGTCTAAGTATTTTGATACTTTAATTTATAAGATTAATTATTTTCTTTGCAAGAAAAAGATAATATGTGCTAATTTTACTATTAGATCAATATTTCGACTTGGTGAAACTATAAGTAAGAACAATTTATGAATAAAGATAAGTACAAATTGAATGTCATAATCATCATTGCACCATAATTTCAATTTTACATTATTTATTCTAAGAATTTTGTTTTTAGTATTAAGCATTATATATAACTAATAAAAATACAAAAATAGAGAATTTATTGAATAAATTAATAGTAATATACATTGATTACGACTAATCGATTGATTGCAAAGATATAAATTAATAGAATCAACATTTTTATAAATGAAGCTAATTATATTGAAAATTTTAAATATATTATCTTTTTAGAGCAAATTAATAAAATTAATAATTTATAAATTATTTGATCTCAATATATTATTTAGAGAATAATAATTCATAAATTATGTTATGTAAATAAATTATCTGTTGACTATTAAAAATCAAGTTAATAATTCAATTTAATATCTTTGTATCTTTTTTTATAATGTAATAAGAGTTACATTTTCTAATGTTTAGAAGTCTTACAAGACTTCCAATGTTAAGACAGATTAAAGGGGACTCCGCTGATGGGTTACACCACCGATGCTAAATTTGCACGACTGTGGTTAACTGAGAGGAAAACATATAGTAAAATAACGTAAAGTAGTGGGCGAAGAAGTTGAGGTTTAAAATCACTTCAAAAAGCAGCGATGGATATTTAGGCTTGCGCTAATTATTCTTAATCGGCTAGTTTTCACACTCCCGTAAGAGGGCCGAATCCTAAGATGGTCGTTGGTCAGTGTAAGAGTGGTACCCTGAGATGTGTCTCAGCATAAAGATGTATCCCATTAGAACTTTTGTACTTATCAAAAATTCAGAATAGCTCATTAAGGGGTTGCCATAAATTAAGGGCTCGTGTATTTTAGAACAGGACTTTGAGGCCTGATTTTTCTATTAGCCCAAAACTTGCATGATATAATTTTATAAAAGAAAATAGAACCACACCATTATCAGCTTAAGAAAATGATTCCATCATCAGTGTATGTTTATCATGGGTAAAGGCTGAAGAGACTACGGAATATGGAATAAAAATTTAATTACACGATCAGGGCATTGACTTGGATCATGAACCGTCCATTTACGTACCAACCTATTGCAACGTGTGGGACATATGACGCTATGGCCCCACCTAACTATCACACTCTGTATTAAGAAATATTATTGAAAGATATTTCGGTATTTTAAATGTAAGATTCTTTATACTTAAAAACATGTGAAGTTATGATATGAAGAAACAAAAATATATCGTTATTGCTTGTTGTGTTTATATTATAATGTATGGATAAAGCAATTAATTATTTGACAGTTGCGCTGTAAATGAATAACAAATTAGAGAAAATGAAAATGAAGATATAAGTTCTCAATTGAAGTATAATATCACTTCAGTACAACTTCGAGTTTTATTGTAGAAGCAAAATGAAATTGGTAAACAAATGTGTAGTGATTATATTATTTCTATTTGATTTATGTTTTTTTTTGTACATGATAATACTATTATGCTTTCAAGAATTATAATATGACGTACATCTTTTATTGATTAGAATGACTTAATATAATTTTTAAATATGATTATTATAAAAATTAATGGGTAATTTTTTAAATTATATTTAATTTGTATGTATTTTAATTTTAGCTATAGTGATAATTAATTAATTTAAAAATATAATGTATTATATTAAAATTATTAACATAACAGGATGATAAAATTAAACATGTTTTTGTTTTTAGTTTTTTATTAAAAATCTCAACTAAAGAGATTTTTGTTTTCATTTTTTATATTATAAATCTCACCCAAACATGTTTTTTAAATTAAAAAATAAAAACAAAAAACAAAAAACAAAAACAAAAATAAAAATAAAAATATACAACAAAAATCAAAAATAAAAATCTACAACAAAAAATAAAAGTGGACCAAACGCCTCCAAATAAAATTTTCTCTTGACAAAACATTTTTCCACCCCTAGTTTCTATGCCTTTTCTTTATTAGAAAATTTGCATGTAGAATTGGACCACTTGATAGAGAGCACTTTGAAATAATCTTTGGCTTCTGGTTTTAAATGAAGCTTCTGGATTTGCATGTACTTACGTATGGCTTGTATAAAATACGGAACAACTCTTCATGCCACAGGTTTTCATATTCTAAATATTCATTGTTAGCACGCTCTTGAAGGTCATTAACTTGCTTTCAAATTCCTATATTTAAATCAGTTGAACCAGTAAACGTACCCAAAAAGAAAAACCAACAACCCAAATATCATAATTATATGAAAAACATGCTCTAACCGATAAGATGGATCAGTACAGCACTTGCACCAAAATGATTTAGAAATAAAATAGATATTATCTCTTTAAACAAACACCCACTTGAGGAGACTTATGATAAAACTCTCCCTTCTGTCAACTAATTTAAACATGGACGTGACAACCACTTGTTTAGACAATTTTCTTTTTCTTGAAACTGGTTGTTCAATCACATAATAAAGTAGACGTCAGATTCATGTTTCCTTGTCATGTAATCAAATTCATTCTTGCCTGTGTCATTTGCTTCAGGACAAGATGGATTTGCAGAATTGGCAACGGAAGGCTAATAAGCTCCCCAAGTGTTGTGCCCTCTTCGCAGAACCTTTTCATGTCCTTACAGTTACCCTATTCAGCCTCTCAATCCCTCTGTCTTTTCTCCTACTTGCCAGACTCTCTTGTTACTACTTTATCGCAACAGACACGTCTGATCCTCAGCAACCATCTTCATCTTTCCTCTTCTCTTCAGTCCTTTACACCAATTCTGCAATTCTGTACCTTATTGTTTCCATTGTCGGCTTAGCGACACTTGTTCATAGTCTGACAGGTGGAAATTTTCTTCTATCCGATGCACCGAGTCGAATCTACAGGCCTTGTTTGCGCACTGCGTGGATAACGTTATGCATTTTGCAGTTCTGTGTTGGATCTGGGATTGAAGGAAGCATAGCTTTTGGAATTGAAGGTTACAACTTTAGAAATGAAAGAAGTTTGCTAAGCAGAATCATATTTTTCTTGGGGTTGCACGAGACTATGCTTCTTTGGTCTAGAGCTGTGGTCAAACCTATAATTGATGACACTATTTTCGGGGTGTCAACAGACGAAACATGGGTTCAGAGGGTGGCAATGGCTTTGGCTTTCGGTACCTTGTGGTGGTGTAGGTTAAGAGATGAAGTGGATTCTCTGGTTATCGTAGCTGGTGCAAAGATTGAGCTAGTGACGCCTGTAAGTATCTGGGATTTGATAGGTTGGTGGTTGTATTACCTGACAGTGACAATTGGGATGGTAAGAGTTGTTAAAGGCCTTATGTGGGTTGGTACGGTTTTACTTTGTAGAAGGGTACGTGATGAGAATACTGGTGATTCCGAAGGGAATGAGGAAAAGGTCTAACTTTGTGGAGTCTTTCGTCAAATCCAGCCGGTTCACTAATCATCAATTTCTTGCTCGTAATATTGTTCATTTGCAGCCAAATGTCCCAAATTTTACTCTTTCTTAATTGTTGTAAACATCGGTTCAAGGTTTCAACATGTTTGAAACGAGCAGCATCAGCCAACATTAGCTGTCCCCGCCGTCTGAGACGGGACAAGATTACTATATATGTTGCACCGAATATTATTCTTTCGTTACTGTAGGTGCTTAAGTTGCATAATTTAGGACAAATCTCTCTTCCCCTATGCTCTTATTAAAATTTATAGATAAAGGGAGATATTCTTAGTTTTCTATCAATTGAATGTTGATGGTAAATCCTTTAAATAAAATTTAATATTACTAAGATAAGGTAGATTTTATATTTTTATCTTTGAGTTAAAACGCAGAATCATGCTAATTTTATGTCATGGATTTCTAATTAATTCGGTTCTAGCGCCAACTCACTATACTTGTGTGGTTAGTATATAAAAATATCAAATTTCTTATAATTTTACTCATCCTAAAAATTATATATTATTTTAAATTACCTTTAAAATATTTTATAATATTAAAATTTTAAAAAGTGGAATTCTTGTTGTTATACATCCATCCAATTATTTTAATGGATACTATCACACAGTAAATTCAATTTTATTAAAATCTAATTCATCACATGTGTAACAATTAGTCGTGCAACGGTCTTAAACTTTAATAAGAATTTCTAACATTTAAATAATTTAAAATGACTACAAATTTAAATAAATTAGATTATATAAAACCTCCGTACGTGTGTTTTACCTTTAGTATGACTTGAAAACCAAGTCATTCCCATTAGACGTCTAGGATAGTAAAGCATCCATGTGCAAACATTAGTCCATATAATTGTTTCCTGGTTGGATCTCTGCTTCTGCCTTGATGGAATCCTAGTCAACTGTTATGCGTTTGTTTGTCTGACTGAAGTTGACCAAACTAATGTGGACATCAAATTCATCTTTGGCATTGATGCTTTTGTAGATTCTGTTCTTCTCGTTACATATACAAGTGTTTGGTTAGTTTCTACCCAAAAGAGATCTTATGCTTACAAGCACATACATTAGCTCACAGTTTTGCCCCTCTTGAGCAGTTGTTCGTGAATACTACTTCCTTTGTCGTTTGTTTAATCCTTTTCTGCGATATGACAAAGCCTATCTGTTATTGTTCATATAACGTTGAAGAAAGTGGAGAGGCAGGAAGAGCAACGAAACTCGTTGCCCTTGGATCAGGGCCTTGGTTGTTTCCATACACCTGCACAACCATTGCAGGATCTTGCTATGCTTAACAATATTTCCGCACCTAGGGAATCATTACCAAATTCAGTGATTCCATCATCTCTACAGTCAGTAATTATAGGAACAAGTCCCGGATGATGGAACCGCAGAAATTGAAAGTTAGCAATATTGTAACAAGTTCTGGAACAGGAAGGCACTATAGGTTATCAGCAAAAGAGATCATGAGGATTGCTGGAGCAAGGTACAATACGATTTGGTCATCATAATAATGGCGATTTCTCCACAGTTCAGCACCCTTTCGAGTACACTCTCAGTAGCCTTTCTGAAGAACATACTAAGAGTGTGGAGAGTCCACCTTCTTCTATGTGCTGCAGAGAAAGTTGGCAACCAACAATACGATAGCGTGAGCGGATTGCTCTCAAATTGTGAAATGATGGCTTGTGATGGAGCTAAGTATGGATCATTCTTTCCTTGTTGTAAATCTCGAAGGACCTAGTAGTAGTTTCGTAAAAATCTTCTATTTGACTGCAGGTGCTTGTAATTGTATATGTCAGATTACTTGATATAAAGCAATTGTATCAGCAACTGATATAATTTCAGCACAAACGAAACAGAAAAATAAATACAAAATTAAACAGATCAACACTGATATTTGTTAATGCAGTTCGGTACGCCTTGCTTACACCTATGGAGCCCTCATCCAACTTAATACTTTCACTATTAACAATAGTTTTATACAAGGGTTTACTGAGTCGACACCACTCAACTCTTGACACTATCTCTCGTTCTCACAACTCGTGAAAGAATTTCACGCTCAATAATACGACTGCCTCATACTAACTTCAACAGAGGATTTTCTTAAACAATATTTAATGATAACGAAACAAAATAAACAACTCAAGTGATTAAAATAAATTGGAATAAAAATGAAAACGTTTGAGATATAACAAAACAAATTCCCTATATTTTAACTCCTTCCAAGACGAATCTAAAAGATGTTCACCAATTAAAAGGCTTTAATCTACTACCCAGATCGCTTGAAGCTCCAATTAAAATCAACACTAATCAATTTACTATCATCAACAAGAAAACCACAAAGAAGAAACACACCACCTACTGCAAATCAACTGCATCTCTTACCACTCATCATCGTGGCAAAACATGAGACAACCCCTTTCTAGAATAAAGATCCAGGTAACATCAAGAACTCAATTGGACGTTAGCCCACCACACAAGTTTTCGGCAATTGACAAGAGGGAACAATAACAGTACACCATCGTAGGTACACCCAAGAATAAGATACTCACATATGCAAGTAGTCTTCTCATTATAGAGTTCTTCATTTTTCACAAGTGTAGGCACATCCATATCTTTTAGAAGATTTTGCTTTATCCAAGTCAAACCCAATGTATCTTCTACCTTATCTTGATTTGAATTTGAAGTCTTTCATCATCTTGGAGATCTAATTATCAAAAATGTCAAAATTAAATAATAAGATATATACTATATATTTTAACAATCTCCCCCTTTTTGACATTGTTTGTCACAAATATGAAACCCCCTTAAATGAAATAATTGAACATATAATCCACATGAGAAAAGAACTCCCCCTTAATCTAACATCAAGTTCTAAAGAACATCCATAAAATTCTTCAAGTTCAAGAAACATTCAAAGAAACAATAACGAACAATCATCCAAATTTCTCCCATTTGGGACAAAAGGATGCCTAAAAGCAAGACTAATAGTTACGGAGATACCTTAAAATCTCTCTCTGAATTGAACAGTTACCAAAAACACTATTATGTCTCCCCCTTAGGATAAAACAATATCAAAACAAGAATGCCTTTAATGTGATCAATCTTAGCGAATAAAGAAGCATAAAAATTAACAATAGATGCAGCAGAAGAATCATAGCACACCAAGATGACAATTTACTACAATTCAAAATACTAGCCAAAGTATCATTACTCACATCAAAGTCATCCACATACGACTGATTAAATTCAGAAACCTCCAAAATGCATTCAAAGAATCATAATCAAACTTAATCAATCTCCTCGTCACATAAACCATATGAACGCAAATTGCCTAAATTCATATAGGCCAAGATATAAAGAGAAACCAAGATAAAACTTAAGAAACCTAAATCATAAAAATCTTAATCTTCCTACAGGTCTCCAATCAAGCATCAACATATTCTTGACATAACTCCGTAAATCAAAATTCAAAAGTAAAACTTTCAAACCATCAAGGAGAGCCTCATTCTCACATCAAATTTACTATTCAACAAGTAAAGAAAAATCTAAATACACACCAATCAACTGAATCCTTAAAATACCCATAAATAAAAACTAAGAAAACCTAGATGATAACTCCTTCGAACCTCCTTTTTTTTAATAAACAACATCAATATAAAAAATTTAAAGCACACAGTCCCTGTGTCCCTCGAAAAAAATTCAAACCTGGTCTTATTACTTGTCACATTATCTCTGTTAACAATTGTCTGGTTGTTTTCTTCTTCTAAAACAACCGGCTTATCCTCAGTCTGAACAATTTCTTCAAAAGCAACAACTAATTGTGAATCTGAATAATTTCTTGTTTTTCTTTTACTATGTCTTTATGCTTGTAATTGACCCTTTCTAACCCAAGTATGTTTTGGTAACATAGGTTATTGTTGGAAATTTAATGGAGAGTGTATGGTTTTTATTTTTATTTTGACTCATTTGTAACAACGTGTAACATTTCGATCTTATGTGTCCTATAACCCCACAAATATGAAATGTAGGCATAAACTTTCGATTCTTCCTGGACAGATTTGGTTGCATTATTTTTCCCACCATTTATCTTAGAGCATTCACCTTTGTTAATGTCTTGAAGATCTCCTTTAATCTTACCGATTTCCAACAATTGTTCTAATTTTTTCGTACCTCCATTTAGCATTCTTATTCCTTTTTCCGTTCTAACCAACTTCAATTTGTTCACCAAGCTCATCTAATGTAGACAACAACTTCTTCTCTAGATGTTGAATGATGTTCTTCATAGAGATGTTTTCATTCTTTAGCTTTTCATTTTTCTTGCATGTTTGCACCCATTTTGCATACATTAATTCATAGGCTTCGTAGATATCCTCCTTTTTATCATTTGAACAACTGTCATCACTGTCATAATATGAAATTAAGCACTCACGTATTTATCATCGGTTACTTCCTTCTTGGTTGTTGTTAAGTAAGCAACTGGACTTTGGATGTATAAATTAACTAACATAGCACTATTCACAACATCTTCTTTACTACCATATTCACTTTCAGATTTATTCTCACTCCAAGTGCTAGTATAGGATTTCCCTTTTTTCTTCTTCAAGGTGTTAGCACATTCAATTTGCACATGTCCGAAGCCTTGACACCCATGATATTGAATTTTCTTCACTTTTCTTTCACTCTTTTGAGTTTTCCCTTGCTGTTTGAAATTACTATTTGATAAGCACCCACCGTTTTGCCTAAAATCGGATCTATTCTTCTTCACTTTCTTTAATCACTTATTGAAATTTCTTATCAATAAATCCATATCCTCATTCTCATTGAATTCATCTTCGAAGTCATTAATGACTTTACCAATCTCAGCATGCAATGCCAATCCTATGTTCATCTCTTGTTTGCCCCTTAACAAATTCATCTCAAAATTGGTAAGAATCTTAATTACCTTATCCAATAACAATTCATTGATATCATAAGCTTCTTTGATTGCTGCAATTTTTGGTATGAACGTCGGAGGCAACGATCTAAATGTCTTCTTATCTAATTTCAGGTTAGAGTATTTCTCCCCAAGTTGATGTACTTGATTTGCTATGTCACGCAGTCTCTCATGGAAGTCTCCAATAGTTTGACTTTCTTCCATCCTAATCTCTTCAAATCTCATAGCTAACATCTGAAGTTTCGAAGCTGTCATAGATTTTGATCCCTCATGTATAGTTTGTAAAGTGTCACGCTTCTTTCATCAACTCACGCTTCTTTCATCAATTCATCAATTCCAAACGCTTTCTCTTCTTTAGCCTTTGTCCACTAAGATACATCTTTAAGCATTGCTTCTCCCTTTTCATCAGTCGTCATTGGATGTATCCAGCCATTAAAACTGAGTTTCATGCTTTTGTTCCTTATGCTGAATGAATACTTTCATCCATGATTTCCATATAGGATAATTTGAACCATCTAACAATGTTAGCCTAATAATTGATGCCCTTTGTTTTATAGCCATAATTGCGAAACACAAATCTACACCAACTTGATGTACCAAGTTTTGAACCTTTCTGATACCAATTGTAAATCTCGAAGGACCTACCAGTATTTTCGTAAAAATCTTTGATTTGATTGCAATTGCTTGTAATTGTATCTGTCGATTACTTGACATAATCGACATAGTTACTTGATATAAAGTAACTATATCAGTAATTGTTATTTTTCAACAAAAACGAAAACAAAAAATAAGTATGAAATTAAATAGATCAACACCAATATTTGGTAATGCAGTTCGGCATACCTTGCCTACTTCTGCAGGGCCTTCACCCTGATTAGTTCTTTAACTAATGAAAATAGTTTTATATAAGGCCTTACTGAGCCGATACCACTCAACTCTTGACATTATCTCTCATCCTCACAACCCATGAAAGAATTTCACACCTAATAGTACGACCACCTCATACTAACCTCAACAAAGGAATTTCTCAAACATTGTTTAATGATCACAAAATAAAATAAATAAACTCAAGTGATTTAAATAAATTGGAACAAAATGAAAACACTTAAGATATAAAAAAAAACAACTTTCTTATAATTTAACTCCTTCTAAGTCGAATTTGAAAAATGTTCACCAATTGAAAAACCTTAATCTGCTGCCCAGACCGCTTAAAGTTCCAATTGAAATCAACACCAATCAATTTACCAATCATCAACAAGAAAACCACAAAGAAGAAACACATCACCCATTGTAAATCAACTTCGTCCCTTACCACTCATCACCATGGCCAACATGAGACGACCCTTTTTAAGGATAAAGACCTAGGTAGCATCAAGAACTCAATTGGAAGTTAGCTCACCATACAAGTTTTTGGCAATTGACAAGAAGGAACGGTAATAGTACACCACTATAGGTATACCCAAGAACAAGATACTCACATCATGCAAGCAGTCTTCTCATAATAGAAATCTTCATATTCACAACTGTAGGCACATCCATATCTTTTAGAAAATTTGTCTTTATCCAAACCAAACCCAATGTGACAAACCCCTATCTTATAATGATTAGGCGACCTGCCTAGCACTCCACGATGGCTCTCCAGTCGATATCCGAGTCGGTTGGAAAGTTCCTATGAAGCTAAGCTTATTGCCCTTATTAAGGAAAAGCTTCAATTCACAATAAACAGTAGAGTTTTGTTTTTTAGTTTATTAAAAAATTCGGTAGCACAATTATTGTATTTTGACATCCCAAAAATTTCAAAGTCCTTGTAAAAGTTTAAAACACTTCTATTATCACATCAATTTCTCAACTCCAAATTTTGGACTTCAAATCCACTCATATGCAGTCTCAAATAGTTACATCAATAAATTTTAAAAAGCTTAAAAAAATCATGCATTCCATTAAAAAAAAACTTTTATACACATCCATTCTTTATACAAATGTACTTTCCAAAACAAGTTCAAAGATGTGCAATATTTCCCAAAAATATGTACAAGGAAAAATAAAAATGCCTACACAGCAGCACTTGACAAAGTTGACTACTTATGAGGTGGAGTCCTTGCTACTGAAGCCCCTAAGCGTGCATTGCGAGGTTTTATTTAAAAACAAAAAATAAAGGGTAAGCTAAACGAGCTCAGTGAGTATTATTAGTTTCCTATAAAAACATTTATACAAATATTAACCTCCATAAAAGAAAACAATTTCTTTTCTTTTCAAGTAATAAACAATGTTCTTACAAAACACATTCTTTTCTTTTAATAAGATCAATGCATATGTAAAAAAAAACATATAGATTTTTCTGAGATCAAGTTCCATTTTTCTTGTAAAGTATATAGTAATGGAAATCAATACTTTCATGAACTTTCTTTTTAAAACATAACCTATCACTAATTTTCTTTGCCATATGGTACCCTTGGGTGTAAGGCCACAAAGTTTTCTACATCGCTTACCCATGCCTGATTAACCTTTATATACCGATTGTTATGAAGCTGGTTTTGATTCGCTTACCCATAATGATGCTAGCATTACATATAAATCAGTAGTTACGGAGCTGATTCTACATCGCTTACCCATAATAATTCTAACACAATATATACTCCACACGTGCAGAGGGCGACTCACAGGACATACTGAAAAACACAACACCACTCATGTTAGTGACAAATGCCCCCCCAAACACCACCATGCACGTTAGGATGTATTTTGATCGATATAATCGTATATATAAAGAACTAACGACATATCATAGGCTAAGCTATAATTAATACATGAGTGCTCCTCATTTCAATACCAATTCAAAACATATTCAAAATCCATTTCTATACCAATTTAAAGCATATGCAAATTTCAATTCAATGTTAATTCAAAGCATGTGTACACCTCATTAGTTTCCAAGTGCATCCAAAACTTAATTTAATGCTAAATCAAAGCAAATGTAAACCTCATGAAGATTAACTTTTAAATTCAAGTAGTAGCACCAATGGAATTATTCATAAACATACTTTTCATGTCTTTCAAATACAAGTGTAGATGTTGGAATTGGCTGAGATGTTGTCAATGTAACAATGTTTCCTAGGTTAGTTTGCCTAATCACTTCAACATAAGACCAAAGATTCCCAAACTTCTCTTCAATGTTGATCACAACACTGTCTATTATTTTTTTTCTTTATTCTTCTCACCATACTCATGGACATTTCAACACCTAAACAATCCTTAACATAAAATTTGATATCATCATTATTCAAAAATGGCTCCCTTTTTAAGCATATCCTTTAACAAGTTAGATAAGATACTGGTGTTCATCCTAGGATTTGTATATACCCTATTACTGTCATGATTGTTTCTAAATTTTCTAACTTGAAATGATTGCAGCTTCCTATCAAATGCTCCATATATATATCAAGGGCAGTTCTCTATCTTATGTTTACCTTGGACAAAGTTGGACTTATTTTTGGTAAACATAACAGCCCTCTTTATTTTGACGGACAACAAACTCATTGTCCGCTTAAATTGCAAATGATTAAGAAAAATCATCCTTAATTCAATGTAAGGCTCAGCTGCATTTTCATTATAAGCAGGGTATTTCCTTTTCCTCCTAGTAGCATCATCTACCATATCATCTACATAACTAACAAGTTCTCCATATTCATCACTATCATAATATTAAGACAAAACTACCTCGTCTTCATCATCTACATCACTTGCATGAGCTTCATGTGGTCCATTACCTTCATCATCTTCATCAGGACCATTACCTTCATCTCCTTGATCTAAGTGCTCTTCAACATCTTCATCTGGATCGTTACCTTTATCTCCTTGCTCTAAATCCTCTTTAACATCTTCATCTCCTTACTCTTCATCCTCTTAAACCTCTATATTTGTATCATCTTCATTCTCTATATCTGTATTATTTTCATCCTCCACATTTGGCAAATTGTCTAAATTACCTACATTACCTCCAAACCCTTCATTATTAACATCCTCACCACTATCTTCAACTACATTACCTTGATTAATCTCATTACATTCATCCTTTATCACTTTAACAAGGATATCATCGTGTTCAATATAAATATCAATACCCCCCGTACCCATCATCTGACTAACCATATCTAACACACTAGCATCATCTTGTACAACTTTTAAGCCATTATGTAGTTCAAAACTAGGTATAAGATAAAATATCTTTTTCACATTGTTATATTCACTTCTCTTACATATATCAACTAGTTCAAAATAGCTCAATAAGTCAGGATCAAGTTCAATTTCATCCACGAAACCACCCTCATACATAACATTATCACCCATATTATCAAAACATCCTGCATGGTAAAACCTCGGAGTTACTTCATCAAATGTCATTTTGCCAAAACGAAAAAACCAACTCCAAGAAAATGAAGAGACTCAGTCAGAATGTTGAAAGGAAACACTAAAGTGAAAGCGAAAAATTCAAGCTCAGCACAGCACATGATGCTTAACATATGCATAATAATTCCATCAACCAACTTACTAAGTTTTATTAATTAAGGTACGTGACATTGTTTACACCTGTGAATCGAGAAACATGTTCTTGTTGTGGCTCCTAGGCTCGTGAAATTTTTCACCTATAAGGTACCTAATGGTTTATTATGCCTCAATATTTCAAAAAATCCATATTAAATTAATCCTTTTTCAATTCAATTGTTACATCAACTTTAAGTTACTAGTAATTAGAGTCTTTCAGATTTAAGCTACTATTAGAATAACAAAATCATAAATTTATGTTATCATCAATGATAGTCAGAGTATTGCAAATAACATCAAAAAAATACATTAGTTGCAATTTAAAAAATACACATTTATGCGACAAATAATCACATTAGTAAAGTAAAAAGGATGTAGGAGGACACAGAATTAAAAGCATCAAATTTAGATTTTGTAGGACCAACTGCGTTTCTATTGTGCTCTGAGCAGTTACCCATTCTGCAACTTCTTTAAAATATTTGGTACTTGAAGTATTCTATTATTTTCTTTAGCATTTGAGGTTCTGTTAGGATTTGACAGTGGTTCAAGGTGAATGCTCCTGACCATTTTCGATAGAAAATGAAACTAATACCAGTTTTCTTCTGCCTATCTCATTTATACTATCTTCCTCAGCCTACTCTAACTTTTACACTTTCTTCTTTTTATCGCTCTAACCTCAGACCTCTTTAACCTCATGATCAAATGTTTTACCGCTCTTAAATCTAATGGCTAATACTTAATTCTAGGACTTACCTTAGTTTTAAGAGATTATGCGTGAACTAGGCAAGCCAATCCCTTTAATGAAGACTGGAGTGCAAATTGGGGGACGGTGAAGATGCGTCAACCAAGCAACAAAACCCCTTCAACGAAGGATAAAGCACGAATTTGGTGATTTCTTTTATACGTGAACCAGGTAAGACAACCATTTCACGAAGATTGGAGTAGAATGACAGACAATGAAGATGCGTTAGAGAGGTGAGCGACGATGGGATTTTAAGGTTTTTTGTAACTTTTAGGTTTCTTTTGATTTACTTTACGAAATTTACAAAATTTAAGAAATTCATAAAATTTTAAGGTTAAAACTTAACCTTTTACTCTTTTATATGTGGCATTTAAAAAAGGGTAATGGTACCACGTTGTTGCATGTAACGGTAAGTGTAAACATGCCCTAATTTTTGTCCAAAAAAGTCTTAAATTGAGCAGACTTGTGAAATTTTAGATCTTCTATGAGCAAGTTTCAAGTTTAAGTCTCAAACTGATCAAACTAAAAAGGGTTAAGCCCCAATTTGGGCTTTTATACATTAATATCATCAATTTTGGTCCAAAAGATAAGTGAAACTTTAGTGGAATGAAGGTAGAGGAGCTCCTCCATCATTCTTGTATAAGCTACACGTTGTTGGAAGTTGTCCAACACGTTGCAAAGTCTATTTCCAACTACTGTCCCTTATTTTAACTCTCACCAGCTTTGTTTAATTAAGCCAATAACTTATTCTATCATCCACGGTAATTCTTATCTCCCACATATAACAAGTTGTTTTCATTTTTATCTCACAAAAATGACACACGTCCATACCATATATTGGTCTCACTTGTAATGAATTTTATGTCCCTCACATCTACTCCATAAACATGGCAGCATAAGATTTTCACGCATTCTTGTTCCAAAATAATGAGAAATTCTTTATGCATATAATAGCTGCCACTTAAGGCTCATTAAAATGTACATATATTATTTCTTGTCTAAAGTAATTAAGTGACTTGAGAAAAATCTGTCCAATTTCGGTAGAAGTTTTATGTCCACTTATTGACATGTTTTACCAAAACATATCAACATATAAGTTGAATTGATTTACTTTAAGTATCCGTAACTATGACTGATTCTCTTACGTTTGGTTTACTTGGTTTATGTTCTTATGTTTTAACCCAAAATGCTTCAAATTTACTCCACAATAATTTAAAACAAGATCAATCTTGATCTATGTAAATCCATCCGATCGAATTTATTTTTGGTCCATTTTTATACTAGTCAATTCTAATATTTTTCGACTATCATTTGACTTTAATACTTATCATTCAGGATTAGGTTCCTAATTTACTTTTTAGCAAAAAGAAAATTTACATTCTCCCAAAAATATCATTCAAACGAAATGAAAATTTATAGACGTGAAAAGAAAAGTTTAAAGTTTTACACAATATATCTTCTACCTTATCTTGATTTGAATTTGAAGTATTTTATTATCTTAGAGATCTAATTATCAAAAATATCAAAATTAAATCATAAGATATTACCATACGTCTTAACACTTGCCATCAAAAACCCCGATTTTTCACAGCTCACAGCTGTCCAAAACCATAGTTGAAAATGCTAGCTACGCGAGGAAGCTACACTTAATCGACCTCGAAATTAGAAGTGGGTTCAGTGGACGGCCTTAATGCAAGCCCTTGCTAGTCGTTAGCGTAATCTGCTTAAACACCTTAAGATAAAGAGAGTAAGTCACTTGGAGTCACAAAGACTACTTGGAAGAGACTGCTAAAGCGTCGCAGATTCATTAAACCTCCGTCCAAGGTAGTATGTACAAGTCTAAACGGCATCAACTACGACCTGTTCGAAATTGCATCCGACCAATCCGCCGTTGTATTTTCTAACAAGAAACTCAGGGCAATGATCTGAGATCATGATGGTCTACAGAATTTAACAAGGGTGCTTAAAAACCTGATCCCTTCTTTAGTGGTGGTATGCGAAGTTGATGCCAATCACAACTCACCAACTTTTGTGGATCGTTTCATTGAAGCCGTGTTTTATTTCAACGTGTATTTTGATTGTCTGGAGACTTGGTTCGACGAAAAGTTTGAGCATAAATCGACAATTGAGGCAATCTTCTCTTACGGGATAAGGAACATCGGGACAGCCAATGGTGAGGAAAGTGACAGGGGATTAGCATAGAATCCGATTCTATATAAATCAAATAAAAATAAAATTTTTTTATCTGATTTTTTAAAATAATGATCATTTTAAATTTTTATAACATAATTAATACATAAACATAATAACAAATTCATATTTTATTGAATGGTTTGATCATTTTCTTGTAATTTTATTTGAATAATTTTTAAAATTAGTTGACAGCATAGTCGCATATATGTGTAGCCTCAGTATTTATGTTAACAAATTAAAAGAACTCTATAAGTGACGTACAAAGGGAAAAGTTAGGAGTGTTAAATTAGGAGTGATAACTTCTTTTGAACGTATGTCTATTTATAATAGAGTTTGAAACTTTTACTAATTTAATTAAAATATACTAATTTTAGTTAAATATCAATTGGTCTATGTAAGATCTAATATCTCATATTGGTCCTTATTTATTAAATATCTTATATTTAATCCTAAAGTTTCTCAAACATTTCAATCAAATCTACCTTGACTAAATTAACTCTCTCACCAATTGCTCTTTATATGTAGTCCATTAGGTTCCTAAATATGTTAACAATATATAAAAATTATAACCTTAAACCATATTTAGGATTAAATAAATTAAATAATTTTAATTTATCTTCAATTTTTTAATTAACTAAATTATATCTATAGATCAAGATCAACGTTGCCCGATGTCTACCAACGCATCATGATCACTCAAATAATAACAATGTCAAATTGGTTGTGATTATCCTTTTTGTGTATGATTTTTTTCGTATAATTCAATAGTTTCATCACATAATATTTCAATTAGAGACACATCATATAATTAATGTGTACTTTGTTTAAGTCCGATCATATTAGTTCTCTAACATTAGTAAATTATTATATTAATGACATTTCAAAACTATTTTCAAAGTTTTATTATACTTTGCCAGGGTATTTTCTTAATCAATACTAATTGATAATAATATAACATTCTCCCTAATCATTTTGGATGATAATTTTTATATTGATCTCTTAACTATCTCCATATAGTTTATGTTATATTTAATAATTATCGATTAAACTACCCTTAACAAGCATAAATCATAATTAGTAACAAAATATAGCAACCCTTATATATGAGATACTATAAAGATCTCAAGTCAAATGATCACTTATTCAATCATCAAAATAAGAATTTTCATAGATATACAAGTAATGTTCCAAATGAAATTGTCATATTGTGTCAATTCATTGAACTTTTTATCTAACAAGCGCCTATATGTTTATTTAAGTATTTCTAGAATTTAGATTATGAGGTCGACTACTTTTTCATAAGGAAGAAACATAACATGTACTTATATTTTACACTCTATTAAAGTCCATTTTGATAAAACAATGACTAAAATTAATTTAGGGATAATACATAAATGTAATATGGATCTCATAATTTCATTTGCAATGTACGTTTATCCCATAGACTTTACCTTATACATCAACTAATAAAACAAATATATATAAAATAAAGAATATTTTTAAATAATTATGTACTATTTTCTAAAAAGGTCATCAAAATTCTTTCCTATCTTATGACATTATTTGGTTTTTTTAGATTTTGGAAGTCTTCTCACAATTTAATTGGTGAATTTCAAAATGTATATTACTTTTACAAGATCATAAAGTTAATTTATAAGTTAAAAAATACAACATTATAATTTTTTACTAATGGCTAGAATTAAAAAAAACTTATAGAACACATACTATAATTAATGATATTTTTATAAATTAATTCATTATCAATGACCTTTACTTAAACTTAATTGTTCTTAATTGTTCCTTTTCAAAATCGTCAAGTTCTTAGAACAGAATGCCTAAACAAATTATAATATTATGAAAATTTCTATCAACGGTTAAGTATAAAATCTTTTAAAGTTACAAAAATTGGCTTAATTTAGCATATGTTCACTTTATCCATAAAAACAATAATATGGTATGTGTTGAACCTGAGTTCCTTTATTAAGTTTATGAAGGACTATCACCGAATAGTAAAAGTTATACTTCTAAGCTCACTACTAAGGTGATGCTAGCTATCTATTATTAAGTTTTCCTAAAATCATAAATATTAAAACTTTCAATAAAATATCTTCCTCTTAACTATGAAGTAAAATAAATACTTTTAACTTAAATTCAAAGTAATACACATTATAATAATTTTCAAAAGGATATTAAAAACAAAGAAACTACATATCTAATAAACAATATGATCCATCTAATTTAATCAAAACCCATCATATATTCATAAGCCCCTCTACTATTGGCTCCTTATATGAAATGCACAAGTTAAGCAGTACATTTTCAGATAAGAAAAATAAAAAATTAGAATAAAATCATCTCCAAAATTCAGTATATGTATAAAAAATATAACATTATGCCTAAATGATACTATCAACCATTGTTGAACATACTTGTTAAGGAAAGAAATCACACCAATACAACATTTCAATAAAATTAGACCAAATACAAATTAGTGGTGCTAACTAACATAATCATATACCTATCCAAGATAGGCACTGACTGATTTGTCTCAAATAATGGAATGATACCATCCTATTTTGGTGCCAATTAATCCACCCTGATCAACAAATTAGTACTTACCTCAATTTAGCACTATTTAATTCACCTAGGCTAATGAATGGTCCTTACTTTATTTTTGTGCTAGTTATAAGCCCTAACCAACCATACTTGTTAATATATCACATAAAATTGTACAACATTACCATTTAGGGTCTCAAATCCACAGAACACCTGTATAAAGAGGCACTCGACAATACATAAAATCCACAATTATTTATGAGCAGTTATAGACCTACACTAACACCCAATAATTGCCTAATTCTAAAGAGTATTGAGGTTTAAAGATTAAATTAAAAAGATAATTTTATTTAAGTAAATGATGAGTACACAGTGCTAAAAAGATGAAAAATTAAAAGGTTTTCTTTTTTCTAGCTAGTGTTTTTGATTATGTATTTGTCCTCCTCTATTATGACGTTGGTATGTTTATACAACCCTTTTTACCCTCTTAAATTCAACCACCATAAATATACAACCCTTTTTACCCTCTTAAATTCAACCACCCTAAATAGTTCCTTTGCAACAACTTAAGCTCTAAATATCCCCATTTATGGCCACGTCTTGACTAATTACCTACCAATACATCATTGGCTTTTAAAGCACACATTAATTATGTTTTAACTATCTTGACTTTCAAATCCTGGACTTCCTTACTAATTCTTGTGCCTAAGAATTTTTTAAACAATCTAGTTGACTTTTGGAAAGCCTAATAATTAAACCTTTTCATTTTTATTCTAAATGGACCAAATTCCACTTAAGCTATCAACAGTTGCCCCCACATGTCTTTGGTTGAAAAAACCAAATATATGATATTGAAGACCTTTTAGCTTCTACAAAAATGAGTTTAAGGTTGTTGATCAAATTTAGATGCATTAACAATTGTAGCCAATGGAAACAAATCTTCATATATCAATATGGTGTCATCAGATTCAGTAAACAGTAAAATTCCCTTTTAATTTAATCTTGAATAATATTCTTAAATCCAAATTTATAGGGTGACTCTGTGTATTGTGGTACTTACAGTAATTCCTCCTTCAAATCTCTTCTTTTATGGGAATGATGTGTTCTGATGGCAAAGTAAAAAACTTCTCATACAATAAGAAATCAAAAGTTTCCTCCATCATAGAGATATAAAAAATGTGCTAGATCTGAGTATTTAGTGCTTGTATTTTCCTTTTGACTTCAAGTGATTTTCGTTCTAAAGAAGGAAAAATACAAGTTCCAGGGATATTGATCTTAGCCACTGCTGAATCACATTAGCTTATTTCTATAAAATAAATATTAACTGAATTCCTTTTTTGATGTCCTACTTCTTTAAAAATCTCTTCACACTCAGATACTTCTGCTTCCATCTCATAAAAGTCACAAATTCCATACTTTTTTCCCCCTAAAGTTTAATATTGATTGAGGCCCTTCTAATCCAATTTCATATACTTAATCTCTGGGAGTGTAATTCGACATTAAATTCTCATTCTCCTAAATCGAGCAATGAATATATCTAGATTCTCGCTACTTTTTTTAGTAACTCTAAGCAACTCAAATATACCAACTTTAGGTTTTGTTCAAAAAATCTGAGTATAAAACAGCCTTTCCATTTCTACCACAAAAGGACAGAATTCTTAGGCTACAAAACATATCAAGTCATACTTGTCAAAGAATTTGGAAACAACCTAAGCTTGACATTGTTAAAATTTTCATAATTAGCAATTTACCGTACTGAATAGTGAATCTAGAAATATGCTAGATAGTAAAATCACCATCTTGAGCAGAAAACAAAGTAAACTCAAGAATTCTATAACTATGGGGATAATAATTCTCATGGTCAATATACTTCGGATAAGGCTTATAAAAATTTTTGGTCTCAATCTATTTGAAGCCAAGCCCATATTGAATAGCTTCTCCAACAACTTCCATATCAACTTTAAACCTCATATATGGAGGAGCAATAATAGGGGCATGATTGTGGTTTACAACCAAAGGTTCCCCTTAGGCTATAATTTGATTCATTAGCTTCAACTATAAAACCAAGTCCTTGTCTTCTAAGAGAGGCATATCCATCTATCGGCCATTTCTAGAATTTGTGCATAAAGATGTAACAGGAATATATTCTTTTGTATGAGGAAGAACATATACTTCAACCATAGAGGGAGAAATTGGAAGACGTCTATGCTCACTAACTTTTATCATATTTGGTGCAATATATGCCCCCTAAGCCCTTCAAAACTATGTCTTATTAGAGAAAGAGAATTATGCCTAGCGACCTATATCGAAGCGGTAAAAATGTTTTCTATCTTCTTTTTCAACATCCTTATTGATTTAGTCATAAAGGCCAAATTGAATATCAAATATGAAATATCAATTGCATAAACATCATCATTTCTTGTTGATAGATGCAATAATTTTGAATTCTAACTAGCTTGAAGCTTAGTTGAAGGTAATGTTGCCTTCTCTAAATTTTCAATCATTTGAGATACAAAACCTTTATTCCTTATAATAGTAGGGACTTCTTCCTCTAGGACTAAAGGGAAAACAACTTCTCTTTTCGTCTTCAAATGTGGTGTCATGTTCATACTTAATATGAGTGTGCTAGGTAGGAATTCTAAAAAAGATACCTAAATTTTAACATTCATATAAGTGGGCTTTGGAAAACTTAGAGACTATGATTCTAACTTACCAAATTTCCTAATGGTAAAAAGCGTTAGGGTTTAAAACTTAAATTATCTTTAAGTAAAGGATAAGTACGAAGTGCTAAAAAAGTTGAAATAATGATAAGTTTTTTTTTGCCTAGGTAGTGTTTGTGATTGTGTATGCGACCTCTTATTTTGTGATACTAATATGTTTATATAACCCTCTTACGTTCAACCACCTCAAACAGTTTCCCTATAACTGCTTAATCTTTAACTATATCCCAATCGTGGCCATTTCTTAAATAAATACCTACCAATACACCATTGTTTTTTAAAGCACACATTAACTATGTTTTAATCATCTTGACTCCTAAATCCTAGACTTCCTCACTGTTGCTTGTGCCCGTTGGGACCATGATGCCATGCACAAAGAATGGAAAAGAAGTGGTTTTGCCTTTATTTTTAAAGGAAAAAAATTCCTACTATAATAGGAAATAAAGTATTTGTATCTTAAATGATTGAAATTTAAAGAAGGTAACATTACCTTTGGGTAAGTCTTTAGCTGGAAATAATTTGAAATTATCGTAGCTTTCAACAATAAATGACATTGTTTATGTAAATGATATTTTAGAATTGAAATCCAATTCGCTCTTTATAGTTTAAGCAATCAAGATGTTTACAAAGAAAATAAAAAAAATTATATGCTTTGGTACAAGTCATTGGGTAGATCTCTTTCTTTAGCAAGACAAATTTTTTATGGAATCAAGGGCTAGATTACACCAAATGCAATGAAAGTTGTTAGAGAAGGTATTCAAAAGTTGTATAGGCTTGGCTTGAGACTGATTGGCCCTTCAAAATTCCATAAGCCTTATTTGGAGTATATTGACCATAAGAATCTTTATTCCTATAGTTATAGAATTCCTAAGTTGGCTTTGTTTTTTAGTGAAGATGGCCAAGAAACTATAGAGCATATTACGATATTCACTATTTAATGTAATAAAATGACTAATTATGAAAATTTCAGCAATTTCAAGCTTAAACTATTTCCAAATTCTTGGATGGGTAGGCTTTTTCCTAGTATACTTTGTTGTCTAGGAATTCTTTCCTTTTGTAGGAAGAAATGGAAAGATCGTTTCATACTTAATTTGAATCCAAAGTCAGTATAGTTGAGTTTTCTAGAATTACTTAAAAAAGAGGTGAGAATACAGACAAGTTCATTACTTGCTTTAGGAGAATGAGGAGAGAATGCCCGAAACTTGTATTTGCCCTGCTTTAGAATAAAAATCACTTGAAGCCAAAAGGAAAGTACAATCATCAATTACTAAGATGAAATACATTTTTGATATCTCTAAGATGAAGGAATTATTTATTTTTTATTGCAGGAGAACTTTATTACTTTGCTATTAGAACTCAAGATTCCTACAAAGAGATTCAAGGGAAGAACTACTGTAAGTAAAACAATATATGGAGTCACCATATGAATTCATGCTGGAGATTCAAGAATATTATTCAATATTAAATCAATAAGGAAATTATATTATCTACTAGATCTGATCAGACCATGTTAATAGATGAAAGTCCATTTCCATTGGTTACAACCATTAATGCACCTGTATTTGATCAACAACCTTAAATTTATTTTTTAAAAAGTATAAAATGTCTTCAATATTATATATTTGGTTTACTTAATCAAGCATATGTTGGGGAAATTGTAGCTTGAGTAGAATTTGGCCCATTTGGCCATCAAATGAAAGGTCTTAGTTGTTAGGATTTCTAGAAGTCAACTAAATTATTTAGGAAATTCCTGGGCATGAGAACTAGTGAGGAAGTCCAAGATTTAGGAGTCAAGATAGTTAAAATATGATTAACTTGTGCTTTCAAAAAACAATGGTGTATTGGTAGGCAATTAGTCAAGAAGTGGCTTTGATTAAGAGATAGTTAGATGCTAAGTGCTTATAGGGGAACTATTAGGGGTGGTTAAATCTAAGAGGGTTATATAATACACAAGCATCACAAAATAAGAGGATGTATACATAATCAAATGCACTACCTAGATAAAAAAAAATCATTGTTTCATCTTTCTTGGTACTTTATACTCATCTTTTACTTAAATAAAATTATCTTTTTAATTTAGGTTTTAAACCCTAACTTAGAATTCTATTCTTTAAGTGTTTTAAAGCCCACTTATATTACTACCAGAAGTCATACACATTTTTGGGAGAATTCCTCCCTGTAATCCTTCAATTCCTGGTTGGTTATAAAAAGTGATTAACAAGTGGTTTCAATATAATATAGCTTCTTTATGTATGACAAGAATGTCATAAATTATTGTGTGTCCCATATGATGTGATATTGCATGGTTACTTGACCTTAAGGCTATTTTATGTCAAAGTTGTTTATACATGATATTGTATGGTTGCATACATAGCAAAGTTAAATTTCATCCAAAAATCATTAGAATTTGTTTTTTTCATGCTTATGAAAAGTGAAAAGTTTAGTAATAAACTTACCTTTTCTGTCAGTATAGTAATTAAGACAAATGCTATTATGTAATGAATATTTGTACTCTAAACATTATTAACTCAATATATCGCTTTCAACTTTTTTTGCTCAGTTAGCATCTTATATAGCACTCTGTTGTTACAAGGAACTCTCAATCAAAGGTTCCTTAACTTGCATATGTATTTGTATATATGTATGCTCTTAAATATGTAAATTGTTATTTAGTTGCCATTTATAGTGTTATAATGTCTCAATATGAAAGCTTGAAGTTATATTATGATGGATACCTTAAGAAAGATCCTAAGTTGAGTTATAAGGGTGGGTCGTCAAGTTATTTTGATAAAGTTGATCTTGATTTTGTTCGTTAAATCTAAATTTGTTAGATAAGGAAGGAACTTAGATACTTACAAGTTAACAAGGCATATTTTAGAGTTCTTGTTAGATTCAATAAATCTTTAAAGCTCATTAAATTTAAAGAAAGTAGCATTAGGTTAATTAATATTTTAAAATACTTAGGATAATTAAGTTGTATCTTACACATAAGATTATCGTTTCAATTATGGCTCTAGAAGTTTCGAATATAATAGGTAATGTTGAGGATTTGGGCTCAAATAAGGATGTTGTGCATAATGATAAAGTTATGTAAATATTATTAAAGAAGAGAGTAGTAATAATAGCAATGTGGGAACTTAAGCGAATGAAGTTAAAAGTGATAATAAAGTTAAAGGTGATAATGAAGCTAAAGGTAATAATGAAGCCGAAGGTAAAGATGATAACAAAGTTGAAGGAGACAATATACATTTGATGTTTCAATTCTAGAACACCACCAACCAATGGAGATTTACTCTAGTAAGTGCAAAATTTTCATTAATAGTGATGAGTATCTTAGTGGAGAAAAGGTGAGTCTAAGCATATTAGATTTGGTTACATTGAAGGGTGCAAGTGAAAATTGTATGTAGGTTATGGTAGTAAAGACGTATGTTTCAAAATTAAGGCATATATGTCTGAGTATACATATTTCACAAAAAACAAGCCTAAAATGGTATCAGAAAAGTTTTTGGTTATAATTTTCTATGATAGAATTGAGAAGCTTAGCATTGCTACTATGAAGATGGCTGAAGAATGAAGAGAAAAGTTTAACATATTTGTTATTCTACTATATGCAGGGCTACTAAGAGGAGGTTATGGAAGGAGAGAGCATTAGGCTATGCTTATGAATATTCCAAGCTACAAGGTTATACCCAGAAGTTAAAGCATAGTAATCTAGAATCAACAATGGAATTGTAATTATTAAAGAATCAAGTAACCTTATAGTTCTAGTTTAAGAGGTTATTCTTTTTTTTGTGGCAATGAAAGAAAGATGTTTAAAGACACAATTTTAAGGGCAACTAATTAATTCAGTTGGAAGCAGTAGAGTTAGAGACATGCATCTTATAGTATGAGCAGTTGTTGAAGTTCAAAATCCCAACTCGTAGAGTTGGTTCATTTCTTTCCTACAAGTTAACTTGGAGTTGGAACATGGAGGTGAAGTCACAATAATTTTTGTCAAGTAAAAGGTATATAAATTTAGACTTGTGTGTATGTATATATGGAGTGTTTCTGTATTACCTAAATATCCATAAGAGAATTAGGCTAGGTCATACCATTCATTTAAGGTAAAATTTCTGATTATTGATAATAACATGAGCAAGAGTTTCAATGAATAAATCCTACCAGCAAGAGACATACTAGTTAATAGTATGGTAGAAACTATAACGAAAATGGTGACGAAGAAACATGCTGAAAGGAGGGTATGTGCATATGCATGGAAATCAAATATCGTATCTATAATTGTGAAGTAGCTAGAAAAAAATAAAGAGGAAATTTAACGCAATGTGGAGTGATGATAGAGCATATGAGGTTAATATAGTGGATAGAAAACATATTTTGAGACTAAAAAGGGATAATTATTGTAGCTGCAAAGCATGAGACCTATATGATTACCTATATAATCATACTATTAGGTCTATCATTCACTCCAACTAAAAATTAAAGGTATATGTGAATGATTTATATAAAAAGAACATCTTTTTAAGAGTCCATGTTCAAGTCTTATAGTTTATTAAGGGAGTGATCTTTTTTCCATTGATTGATTATGAGCAAAGACATCCACAAGCTAAGAGGGTGATCTTAAGAAGGCCAAGAAGGAGAGATAAAAATAAACTAAAAATAGTAACAAGTGCAATCAAGGTTTTATAAAAAGGTCAAGTCCAAAACTGTAGAAAATGTGGTGCTTTTAGATACAAAGGTAGAAAATATAATGTAACAAGACCTAATGAACTACATATCAATTTAAGTGATTAATAATCCTTTATCTTTTTAATTTTCATACAATTATCAATGTTAATGTTATACATATTATTTTCTAGGTTGAAACAAATTTAACTAAAGGGCATTATATTAGAGAATTGATACAAATAAGTGTAAAATGGTAACTTAATGATTTTTATATGGTTATATCTTACAAATTACAATGCTACTCATTTAACTTAAATTATATTCATCAAATCCATATTCAAAGTAACATGTTAGATACTGAGGAATGTCATCCAAATCAACAAAGCATCAATATGAGTTGTATTCATATTAGACTTAAATTCATGTTCATTAATAGGTTGGTTCATAGGTTGTCAATTCTGTAAAAATTATTTAAAGGAAATATGGACAAGTCATTCTAAAATCTTTTAAATTATCATTTGAACCAAGAGATATTAGGTTTAAGGGTAAGTATAACATCACTTCAAGACAATTATAAGCTACTGTAAGTGAAGAAGAGTGACAATTAGGACTAGTAACCACCAAGTTGACAAATTAAACAATTGATATGGTGTATCATTGTATTTCAACCAGTGACAAATGATTTGGTGTATTTTGTAACCAAATCATATATTTACTACTTAAACTAAATGAACATTATTACTTTGCTTAGAGGTTATATATATATGATAAATTCACCAGAAGTATCTATGTATGATAGATCTTATGTGCAAGGATAAATGATGTTTCTGCCAAGTTATAAGTGTAAAATCCAAAAGAAAATATGTTTGAATATAACCAACTAAGACACCAACTAAATAAAGTGAATAGGAAAGTGAATATAGATATCTTACCCTAATCTTCCATCTTGGAATTGTCTGAATTCAGAAATAGGTCAACTTTCTTAGAAACCAGAAGTCTGGTGCTCTTAGTAGAAACTTCTCACTTTGCTGGAAATTTTTTTTATTTAGAATAAGCTAAATTTGAAGGATAAGCACAACAACAAAAGCATAGCATTCTAACTGCAATAAATTCCTAGCTCTTATCCATATACATATATAGAGAGAGAGAGAGAGAGCAATTACGAGTGACTGATTTCTAAGTTGTGGCTTGTGGGAAGATGAGTTGCTGCAATCAAGTTGGAAGATCAAAGAATGAAGGAGATAGGAAAATATTAACTAAGAATATCAAAGGGTTATGATGTTAATCAACTAACCAAGAACAAGATGGTCGGGTTGAAGAAATTTGAAGAGAAAAATAACACTTCTATTCCTTAATTACAGAAATGAACAATCCCTCAAAATACATTAAAAAGATAGAGAGAAGACAAAAATATCTTGACAAAAATCATCGAAGAAGACGACGCCAATGGCTGAAGACGTGCAACTTCATAGAGAACAGGCAGATGATAGAGGATAGAGCAGATCTGGAGGAGGAAGAACAAGGAAACAACGTGCAGGTGGGTGGGGGGAAGGGGACTCAGGTAGACGTTTTAAGGAAACCAAAATGACATCATTTGGTTTTAAACCAAACGACGTCATTTTGGTATGCTTAAAAAGAATGCTTGAACTTTTAAGTTTACCAAAACGACGTTGTTTGGTTTTAAACCAAATGACGTCGTTTTTTTACTGAAGGCATAATGTTTTTAAGTAACCAAAATGATGTCATTTAGTTACAACCAAATGACATCGTTTTGTTATAATTAAAAATGTTCAAGCCTTCAATAAAGGCAGACGATGGTCGATTACCGATAAAAATTTCCATCGGTAAACTATAACTTATTATTCCCGCCTTTCCATTTTCCAAACAACTTTTTCGATGACTATACTATTTTCGTCAGTAATTGGCTACGGATTCTTTACCGTCAGTAATTTTCATTGCTAATTCAAACTTTTCTTGTAGTGCTTGTAGATCTACCACTAGATGTAAAAGCCACAAAGTGTAAATGGATCTTCAAAAGGAAAAAGAGGGTTAGATGGAAAGGTAGAGACTTTTAAAGCTAGATTGGTAGCTAAAGGCCATACTTAACTATGAGGAGACTTTTTCTCCAGTTTCCATGCTTAAGTCCATTAGAATTCTTTTGGCCATAACAGCCTATTTTGATTATGAAATATGGCAAATGGACGTCAAGATCGCATTTCTTAATGGGGATCTTGAGGAGATCATTTATATGGCCCAACCAGAATGATTCATTAAGTCAGGTAAAGAGCATAAGGTATGCAAATTGTATAGGTCCATTTATAGACTTAACCAAGCATTTAGGTTTTGGAACATTAGGTTTGATAAGTCTATCAAAACCTATGGGTTCATACAAAACCTAAATGAGCCTTGTGTCTAAATGATCGATGACATTCTGATCATTGGGAATGATATAGGAATGTTATCTAAAGTCAAAGGATGGCTGAACGAATAGTTATCAATTAAGGATTTAGGAGAGGCTAACTATGTTCTAGGGATCAAGCTTATAAAGGATTGCCAGAATAAACAGATAGCCTTGTCTCAATTAACCTACATTGAGAACATACTTAATAAGTTTGTCATGCAGGATTCCAAAAGGAGTTTCACACCTATTAGACATGAAATCAAACTTTCAAAGGAATAAGCACCTAAGACCCAAGAGGAGGTCGAACCATACACAACATTCCATATGCTTCAGTAGTTGGAAGTTTAATATATGTTATACTTTGCACTAGACCGAATATCTGTTACGCAGTAGGACTGGTAATAGATTTCAGTCCAATCCAAGAATGGAGCATTGGACTGCGGTTAAGTGCATACTGAAGTATCTTCGTAGGAAGAAGAAATTAATGCTTTTTTACTGTAAAAGTAACCTTATTCTGATAGGATACACAAATTCCGATTTCCAATCAGATGTTGATTCAAGGAAATCAACTTCTGGTTCTATATTTCCTTTAGGAGGTGGAGCCATTGTCTAAAGGAGTGTCGAGCAATCTTGTGTTGCTGATTCGATTATGGAGGCTGAGTATGTTGCTGCTTATGAAGCAGCAAAAGAGGCAATCTGGCTCCACAAGTTCCTAAATGATTTGGAGGTAGTTCTTGAGATAGAAAAGGTCATTACACTTTATTGTGATAATAGTGAAGCAGTGGCTAATTCTAAAAAACCTCGGAACCATAAAGCTGCCAAACACATTGAGAGAAAGTATCATCTCATAAGGAAGATAATAGAACGTGGTAAGGTGAATGTGGTAAAGATTCCTACAAAGAAAAATATCGTTGATCCATTTATGAAGATGCTGTCTCAAAAGAGTTTTAAGGGTCACTTGAAAGGGATGGGAATGATGGATATGTCAAACTTGATTTAGGGTAAGTGGGAGATTATTGGTGTTATGTAAATATAATACCCTAGAAAGCAAGTGTTTTTACATATAACTTAATCTTCTTCAAATTATTTTTGTAATGAAAATATTTATTATCAATAAGACAAAAGAGTTTGGTTTTATTTGTATGAGCATTATATAACTAGTCATAAGGTACCAAGATTTTTTTTATAAGCAAC
>JAOQMP010000004.1:6342260-6352415 GCA_027563575.1 Erythroxylum pedicellare
TCTATCCACCATCCCTCTTGTATAGATATAGTTGTAACTTCCTTGGATACATGACATTCTCATACTTATTCCTATGATATATCAAGCATTTCTTCAGGTAACTTTGAACATCTTTGTTTAAGCTTATTAATTAGTTTTACCTCCTCTTAATAATATTTGTGATTCTTGACTGACCTCTTGCTAGTGAACCCCTAGAATTAAGAATTTTATGTCTCACATGCTCTACCTGAACCCCTTGTAACATTGGTGACAACTTAGTTTTAAGTCCTCCCCTTACTGTGATTTGAAAGGAAGGCACCTCTTCAATTTCTCTACCACCTCTCTTGACAAATGATTCATCTAAGAACTTATATTGGTCCCATTATCAATCAATATTTGTATAGGTCTCCCTTGATGTTACCCTACCACTCTCATTTATTTGTACTCTTCATTAAATATGCAATTTAGTGTATTTTTTAACACTACTACCACTCTTGGGCTTACTCTTTCAAGTTTATGATGACTAATCTCACTTTAAAGTTATTTGGTCTATGGTCTAATACAAAGAATTGCTCACACTTATAAAAACAATATTTAATACTAATTCCTTTAACTATAAGAAAGTTGATTTTGCCACCTTTTGTTCAAACAAATGCACCTGCCGGCTTTCAATGAAGTTTTTGTAGTAACATTTGCATTCTCCTTTCTAGATAATATCAAATTTTTGCATAAATTAGTTCTTTTCTTATTAATTTTTGGTAATTTTTATTTTGCATTTTCACATTTTTCTTAATCCTACCAGCAAGAGACATACTAGTTTTTTACAACTTACCTAGACAGACAAATAAATGAAGACGACAGATGATGAACTCATTGTGAAACTCTTGCTAGTGAACTAATTGTGAAATTGATTTAACTCAATTAAGCCAGTAGAAGAAATAAAGAACCTTAAACTAAAAGGCTAAAGAACCTTAATAATTGAATTTGCACAATTTAACTCATCATTGTTGAATCTCTTATGTTTAAGTTTTTTAGATAAAAGTTTAAGTAAACAAATGTGTTAAACCAATTACAAAAAATGAACAACAAAAAAGTTTAAGTAAATAATTCAAGTGCGAACTATTTATAAACTCTTACAATAGTTACAAAGGCATAATGCTTCAACTCTCTCTGTATTGAAAATCTTTTTGTGAAATGAGTTACTCAAAGGTATTTGAAGACTTGATGAAAAATAATACAAATTGTTAACAGGTAGTTAATGTCTTAAATCACTAAGTTCACTAGTAAATAAAAAAAATATGTTAAAAGTGAAGCTAATACACCTTACCCACTAATATTGCAAAGTTTAAGAACACATTTTAAATCAACAATTCCTAATAACATAAGGAAAATGAAAGTAAATTTAGTTGGATATGGGATTTGATCATCTTGGCTTGACTTATATCTACAGATCAAGAATTTTTCTATATAACAAATAGGAATGAAGATGTATAGATGAATAAGCTATAAATACTACTTATGATTGACTAGATAATAAATGAAATATATAAGTAATTGTAGTGAATATTAAATGTACGGATATTATTTTCTAAATTAAAGAATTCTTTATAATTCTTTATTGTTTCAATTCAATAAAGACACAAACTTGTTTTTATTTCAAATATTGAAAGTTGTAGCATATAGCATATAATTTCATAAAATGTTATTCTAAATATAATAAATGAAATTTTCAAATAACAATGACATTGCACATAACTTTCATTATATATTACATAAACAAAGGAGAAATTGTAAAGTAAATTATTCACAACATTATTAAACAAAAAAGACATTGTATATTAAAATGCTCACGACATTGTATATTAAGATGCCATATTCACTAATATGATTCATACTACAACAATCAATTTAATTATTCCAATCTGTGCATTATTCCAATCTGTGCATTACAATCAAATCAAGACAAAGATGTGATTTTATGCTATAAATTCATATTCAGCATTAATTGAATTGAAAAAAAAATCTCTCGTGAAAACTTAGTTGCTAATTTTGGATATCTAAAGATAAGATACATACTAAGTTTAAAGGAAAAATGCATTACTAAACATCGCTGTGTATAATAGAGCATTATGATAATTTCATCAAACACTTGGTATGCATGGTAAATTCATCCCTAACTCAACGTAAATCCCAATCTTTTTTCATGATTCTCAAACAATATCTATCCACCATCAGTAAAAAATCACCCATTAACAATCAAAATAAATGCAGCCAACTCAATGATGAAACAAACTCCAAATCAAGCAAAAAAAATCAACCACACACACAGTGATGGGAGAGCACGGAGAATAGGTGAAAACCTTGAACAAAATTGCTAGAGAAGACAACGAGGTTGGTCGGAGACACACCAGCTCAACGGAGAACACGCAGATGATGGAAGGGGACTCAAGCTAGACAGATGACGGAGGACGAATCTGAAGGAGGAAGAACAAAGGTTGTGCGCGCTGGTGGGGGGGAGGGGAGTCGAGTAAAGGTTTTAAGAAAATCAAAACAACGTTGTTTAGTTGTTCTACTTTCCTCTTAATACGTTGAAGCCTTCAGCAACAAAACGACGTCGTTTAGTTTTAAACTAAACGACGTCGTTTTATTCCTGAAGCAGAACGTCAACATGGAGACGACGCACAACCTTACTTTTTACCAACTACATTTCCAACAGAATATACCGTCGGCAAACTTCAATTTATTATTCCCGTCTTTTCTAATTTTCTAGATAACTTTTTTGACAGATATGCTATTTCCATTGGTAATTGCCTACAGTTTCTTTTTTGTCGGTAATTTTTCATCACTAATTCATACTTTTCTTGTAGTGACTCCCACTCGTGACTAATATTGAAATCCCTAAACCTAACCTAATCTAATTGAGCTGCACAAGCAAATATCACGCCCGTTGTAGCCTCTTCTTCTTCAACCTTAAATTTGTTCTTCGATGACTTCCTCTCATTTGCCACTACCTTCTTTCGTGGCATCAGTTTCTCCAACATCTGCTCCAACACGCTATTTGCCATCAGCTGTCGGTGAGACACCTGCTAACTTTCCTTAAAAGTATTTTTTTTCATTTTATAGTTTGTTTGTCTCATTTGTAGAGAGACAAAGTTAATTGTTGTTGTGATGTTAGTATAACATACTCAATTAGATAAGGTATAATCTGGGTTTATGAGGGGGAGTTATTTTTTTCTTTAATTATCTTCTTCATTTTAATCCTTTACTTTATAATTATTTATTAAAGCCTATATATTAAGCTGAAATTGAAATTAAAATTATAAATTTGAACTTATTGATTTGAATTAATTTTTTATAATTAGTTAAGTTTTAAAAATGTTGCTTCATTCATCTTGGGTTAGATTTTTTAAGAGCATGCAAAGTATAACTCCATTCTATAGGCCTCAGATGGGTGATTAGGTATACATTATCATGTAGGTGGGGCTAATTTTTGTTGATACTTAAATATGGCCTATCAGAAGGTTCAAAAGTATATAGAAATTGTGTATATTTTAAAAATAAATAATTTTAAATAAATGGATTTCTTAAGTGTGATTTTCTCTATACTACCAAAATTGTGCCATGTGTTTGTTAGAAAACAATCCCAATGTTCGTTCTTCGTATGACCATTTTGGACTCATATTACCGTAAAATTTCATTTTGTCATTTTTTTAATTACTTCAAACCTAATCAAGTAATAAAAGTGTTTTGTTTAGTCTAAGATTTACCAAATTATTTTCATTCTTGATTGCTACTCAGGTTATGTCTTGTGTGAGATTGTCGACATCTTCATGTTCTCAATTAAATGATATGTCTATTTTAAGTCATCCTTGTCTTCAATTTAACAGTTTGGAGAGCCAGTTAAGGTATTCAACTTTAAAAGATCGTCCGATTATGTCAAATAGATTTATCAATCATGGAGCTATTATTGAATTAGGAATAGCAAACCGAGAGAATGAATTGTTGCATAACATAGGATGAGATAGATTTGTTGAATTTTAAAAAAAATCATACATTGAATTAACTTTAGAATTTTTGACTACTTTATGAGTGATCTTGAACAAAGATGGCATCATGATTTATATGACATTTAGATTGATGAATATGCAATATGTCATTACTTTATATGTACTTAATAATATAGTTAGATTTTCACATAGTGATTTATATGGCTACCATGATGAATTTAGGCCTATAGAATTTTGGAATGAAATTACTAATTCAAGAAACGTTTTTTCTCCAAGTAGGTCTAAATCATCTACTTTAGTGGACCCTAGCCTTCGTTATCTTCATAGGTTTTTAACTTCTACGATATTTGGTAGATGACATAGCCAAGGTGCAGTCTCGAAAGCAAACTTGTTTGTGATGTGGTGTATGATGCATGCTAAACATTTTAATGTTGGTATGTGGTTAAGTATACATCTAATGGATGTGGCTAAAGCTAGAGTCGGGAAAATAGTAGTTAGAGGATTTGTGACCCAACTTGCAGAGCATCTTGGTTTACTAACTGCGAGAACAGTTATGCAGTTAGTTTCAGGGAACTCTAGTTTAGATTTGTAGTCATTGGTGTCTATGAAGATTGTTAGGCGACAAGGTGATCGTTATGTTCTTGTTAATGACAAAACAACAGAAGCTTCAAGTAGTAAGCGTAGTCGCGTTGAAGTAGGTGAAGGTACACAAGGGGATGACGTTTTGCCATTCGAAGTTATATGTTGGAACATTGCACCTAATTCTGTTGAATATCAATCATTGCTCAATCAACTCATTGTATTTGAACCGCGAACGAATGATAGATTCAACAAGATTGAGGCTAGCATAGTGGAGATGAGGAATTTCTTAGCGAATTTAAATCCTCATTCGAGACAGCGTCCACCTTCATCTTAATAAAGGATTCTATCTTTTTCTTTTTATTATTTTGATCGTTTGTCATTAAATTATGTTTAGTTTTATTGTTTGTCTTGATTAAGTTATATACTTAATATTATTCTTGTGTAAAATATATAATAGAGCTGTTTTTTGTATGTTGCTGCTCACAGATGTTATATTCGAATGAAAATTTTATATAAAAAAATGAGTCATCGACGTGATTAGAGAAGGTCTCACGGGTGTGACTTAACATTTCACACACGTGACATTCAATGAACTTCTTAATAGAGTTGACAACAGATATTACATATGTCGTATTATATCCTCTTAATGCTTCATTCATTATTATGATGTTATATAAAATATATAACAAAGTTGTTTTCTATCTTTTTCATCAAATGTTAAGTCACAAAGGTTGGACAATAATGGCAATGAAAAAGTGTGGTCGTCATCGATCGTGCTTAATAGATGGTAAGTGCATGAACTTGGACAATAATGGATGTCACAGTTGTGACTAAATAAGTCACAGGCGTGATTATAACGGGTAAGGCGCAAAGAATCGGAGTTGTCTGATGAAAGGAACGGTGGGATGGAAATGCGTGATCGTCTATCTCATTTGTCCTTAGTTTATATACTTAATAAGTGCATGAAGCTTGGACAATAATGAATATCACATGCGTGACAATAACGGGTAAGGTGCAAAGAATCGGAGTTGTCAGATGAAAGGTACGGTAGTATGGAAATACGTGATCATCCATCCCATTCGATCTTAATATATATACTTAATAAATGGTTTGCAATTTGTCAACATTTGCTTGGATGTTTTGCATCGATCCCTTGTCTGTCAACTTAATGTGACATCTCGAGCATATTATGCATATGTAGATTATTATTTAACGCAGGCCGTGGTGTCTAACATCGATATATCAGCATCATCGGTACAGTCCTTTTCATATGCTTTTGTCGTTCTGTTACTTCGACAATTACCATAAAAGATTGTGTGATCCACCACAAGTAGAGACTACCACTTAGGTTGATTACATATAACAACACCTTGTTGTCTCAATTGTGTTTAATTCTCCGATTAGAGTCTCTATTTTGAGATGGCAAATCCGTTGTTCTCTTCCAATTCGTTAGACTCCGGTGGATTCCAAGATGGTCATAATAGTCCTCCCCGAAGATACGAGAAAGAAAAGAAAAGAAGCCAAGACCATTTCTCTTTAATGGAGGAACCGAGACGGTCACCTTCTCTGTGTCCTGAACGCGGTAACTGTGGAGATGGTGTAGCTAGCAAGGAGTTGTATTTCTTTAAAGATCAGCAAGAGCTGGCTCAACCACCACCGAAGTCAAACTACCTGTCGTTAGATGATTACTTAGGGTCGTGTTTTCCAGCACCATCACAGCCACTACATGAAATCAGAAAGCTAGAGAACATCTTCAAACATCCTAAAGATTACTTGCCACAGCCATCGACTGTGTCGTCGTCGTTAGAACTTCTTAACAGTTATGGTAGTGGAATTAAGAAATTGAACCTGAACCAATCGGATGATGGTAAAGATAAAGCTTGTTCAGGGCCTGGAGGTAAGTTATCAACTGAAGAGGTCATTAGAGTTGCCGGAGCAAGGTATATACAATTCTCAGACAGAAACTACGATGAGTTCTCTATGCTCATGCACCCTTTTGGCTATGCTCTCTCGGGCATCTCTGAGCAAGAAACATGGGATGTAGAACTTGCCCACCTTCTTTTGGCAGCTGCTGAGAAAGTAGGCTTCGGGCAATTTGATCGTGCAAGCAGATTGCTCTCACTATGTGAGTGGATTTCATCTAAAAAATCCAACCCCGTTCAGAGAGTTGTGTATTATTTCGCTGAAGCCCTGCGAGAGAGGATTGAGATGATACCAAAGGACGTGAGATGCAAAACTGCTCACGGGTTAGGTTCAAGTCTGGCTTTCCTTACTCACCACCAAAATGTTCCAATAAACCAAGTGATTCAACTCACAGCAATCCAAAGCATAATTGAAAACATTGGATCAGCGGGCAAGCTCCATGTAGTTGACCTTGAGATTAGGAGTGGAATCCTGTGGACAGCTTTGATGCAGGCACTTGCAGAACGGGAACTACCCCCACTTAGACATCTTAAAATAACAGCCGTTGGTCGGTTAAGACACAGGGACAGTCTAAATGAAACTGGTATGAGGCTGGAAAATTTTGCAAGGTCCGTGAACGTCCCTTTCTCATACAAGGTCGTTTATTTCACAAGCTGGTATGAGATCAGAGAGGAGCAATTTGGCTTAGCTGCTGATGAATCTCTTATAGTTTCGGCTCATATAATGCTAAGAACTATGATCTGGAAGCCTGATTGCTTGGAAAACTTAATGAGGGTGATAAAAAACATGAGTCCATCGCTGATGGTGGTCACGGAAACTGAAGCAAACATCAATTCGCCAGCATTCATCACTCGTTTCATAGAAGCGTTGTTCTACTACAGCGCTCATTTTGATTGCCTCAACAAATGCATGAGTCACAACATTGAGCACAGAAACGAAATTGAGGCAACTTTCGCACACGGAATACGAGACATTGTGGCGATGGAGGGCTACGCGAGGATTGCCAGAAGTGTAAAAATAGACGTGTGGAGAGCATTCTTCTCCAAGTTTAGAATGGTGGAAATAGGGTTAAGTGAGTCCTCTCTGTATCAAGCAAACTTGGTTCTCAAGCAATTTCCTCACGGAAACCTGTGTAGCCTAGACAAGAACGACAAAGCATTACTCTTCGGATGGAAGGGAACACCATTGTTCTCGCTCTCAGCTTGGAAGTTCAGTAGAGATAGACTCGGAAGCTGACCCGATGTACTTTAGTTTTATGGTTCCTAGCTTTTCTTCTACAACACATTTTCTTATCGAACAACAAAACCTTTTCTGTTTCCAAGAAGATTCATTGATCTTCATTTTCATTATGTTCATTCGAACAATCAGAACAAATCCTGTCTTTTTTTTTTTTTCTTTCAAAGAAATAGGAAAACAGATTGAACTATTAAAACAGGTTATCAACTTTACCTACAAATGTATTAACTTTGCTTTAATTCTAAAATAATTGACTAGGCCATAGACTCAGTAAAAATAAAATAAAATAAAACAAATAAATTATGAAAAGTACCTCACTATAAAATGACAATTATTTTAAATTTTAAATTATGAAAAAGATATGAGGTCTACATTTTATTTAATAAAATATTTAAATTTATATTGTTTAATAATTTATGATTTATGAATAGTAAATTTTTATTTTTATTTTTAATGTATACATTTAATTAAAGTGTAAGAGTTATTATTTTCGTAATTTTTATAATTCACTATTGTTAACTAAATTATACGTAAAATAAATAAGTTGTGGTATTAATATAGTCAATATGAATTATAATAATCGACGAAAATAGTAGTCACATAATAGACCTATCTAAGTTTGTGTGTGTCTATATATATATAGGGAAAAAAAGAATTCCATTAAACTAAGATAAATGAACTACTAATTTGTTTAAAAAGAGTATCATGAGATCTTATTGTTATATAATTAACAATAAGTAGATTAATTCAAAGTTTAATACAGTAGTAAGCCAATCCGAGTTACACCAATAATTAAGATTTAAATTCAAAGATCATTATTTAACTATTTTGTTTTATGCTTAAACTGGAGAAAAAAAAGACTTAGTAACTAAGAGAGACAAAATTCATCATGGGTTTATAATCTTGCTCCTTGGAAATTTCCCTCTGAATGTATCTGGATTTTATTAGCCTTAATCAAATTCTTGTTAATAAGAATGTCACAGATAATCATTGAATTGCTTCAACCTTGACATTTATCTAGTTGTGTGTATCAAATAGCTATCTGACTGCCGCTTGCATAGCTATTCTCAAACTTTGATCAATCCTTTAAGTATAATTGTTGTTTGAGTCTTTCAACTTGATGTGTTGTCTATTTTTCTTTGTCTAAGCTTTAGTTGATAGAGTGGAAATGTTGGACTCCAAAATATTCTTTTATTTTATTTACTATTGATTTATTTGTTTTATTATTTGTAGAATTTAGTCATTAATTTAGTAGCATGAATAGAGATTATAATTAGATGGAAAGATTAGAATTAAGTTAGAATTAATATGTGAATGTTAGAATTAAGTTAGCTTAAGAAGTTAGTAGCTCAACCCATCCTTTTTCCACTCCTCAGGCGCAGAACGGTTAGCAATCTTTGCAAGGCATCGAAAACTCCAAGATAGTTACAGACTTTTGTACTAAGTTAGTGAACATTTTGGATAGCTTTATAGGCATATCAAACATAAGCATCCTTTGCATTTTGTTTTAAGTTAATGATGTGTATGTTGATATGTAAGTAAAGCTTGTTTAAATATTTATTTTTCTTAGTAATTAGAATGAGAATTTGAGGATTTCCTTTTGCGTATGATTATGTTTTTTTACAGGATGAGTATGATGGTTGTGGAAGTGGAATGTGTATATGCATATTCTTCTTCGTTGAGATTGCAAATTGTTGTTTGTTTTAGAATAGTATGTTAGAGATTGGAAAGGTTGTATGGGATGAATCATTTGAGGTGAGATTCAAGAGTTTAACAAAAAGTACTTAGTAGTTGAATTGATATGAATAGATATTACATTTTGCAAGCTTTCATAGGTGTAGAAATCATATTCTGAATTCAAAGGAAAAGCTATATTGATCTACGTTGAATTAGCCAAATTTGTCTTTATGAAATTTTAGCTTATCTTTCTAGCTTTCCAATGATATAAAGTATGAAATTTTTCGATATCGGAGTTAAGAGATATGATCATTATAATTGGTGATACTGCATAGGATGTATATACAGAACAACTATAGTAATGATGAGAATTTGTTGTATGTGATGAATCATTTGAGATGAGATTTGGGAGTTTAATGTAATCAATTTGATAATTTAATGTTAAGGAGTGATATTGCATTAGAAGAAGTGAATTTGGGAAGATTATGAGTGAAAGTGATGTTAGAATGGATGTATAAACCCTTGGAAATGCTTTAGAGGGAGTTTTGTATCTCCAATGTCCATTAGACAGACTTTAAGTCCATTAAATGGACCTTCTTGGGTCTAAAAATGCTCCTAGCCCAGTCTATGTGAGTTAAACGGACATTAGGTTCGTTAAACGGACCTTTACAGGTCTGGAAAACGCTCCAAACCTCGTTTATGTCCGTTAGGCACTGTACACTTTAGGAAATTTGCGATTTTGACCCTCTAG
>JAOQMP010000004.1:6373142-6383531 GCA_027563575.1 Erythroxylum pedicellare
ATTTATTACATATCGGTTTTATAGCGGTTTACTACCGGTTGAACCTCTAAACCTTAAACCTTTCCTTCGACCGGTTCAATGTCCGGTCCGGTTTTTAAAACATTGGATAGAACATTGCAATTGGAATTTCCAAATTCACTCATGAGGCAGATCTGTTCCATTGTACCGCCGGAACTAATAAAAGCTATTTCTTAACAAGGTGGACTAAAATTTTCAGCTTAGAGATAATGAATTAGTTAATTCACTTTTCTTCTGATCATGAATGTTTCACCCGTGTCGTCGTAACTTTAGTTTTGAGGGAACGTACATGCAATGCAAGAACCTTGTGTAACAGCTTTTTAAGCAAACATGGAATCGATGTAATACATCCACCTGTCCCTACAAGGGGAAATCATCGTAAACCTGACTGCAATTGCGTGTTTATTTCGCAACCATGATGTGCCAAACTGCAAGAAAGAGATAATAAACAAAGATCAAAGGCACTGAATCTAATTAAATATTCCATGTACCCGATTCCCACTAATTCAGAAGCTTTTATGCTACTCCAGTTTTAGTCCTCCGCTGCCAAACACCCGCAATACAATCTACAAAGTCGAGGAATACGAGAGCAATGTATATAAACAAAACAAGGAAGCAGGAATAACAGGTGGAATAAAGTGTAGAACATTTCATTCAGGTGCCATGTACTCACTATGGTACGTTAAAGCCTACCCCTAGCGGGAAACGTGAAGGAAACCACTATACATAAGCAATGTACGTAATATTACCAGATCAACACAAACTATTAGGTCATATCATTCCAATCTTTCAGGTAATTCAACTCATGACCAAACAAGGCAAAAGAAGAAAGATACTGAATTCAGTTTCAGTTAACATAGCAAAGAACGGTGAGACTTGTGATAAGACACCATAGGATAAGTTATCCGAATATTTCTCATGAACTTAAATGTCAGGGGATCCGAAGAAAAAATCGACCTGATGTTGATTTCGATTTATTTAATTGTTGCTGTTAAGGTGATAGGCAAATGAGGAAGAGACATTACCATAGCAATGACCTAGGCACAGAGTGGAATCCTTCGTACTCATGGTCTGCCAACTCTGGCCCAACACCTCCACTGGCAGCGGCTACTTTGCTTTCAGAGTTTTGCAAACCTTTGCCAACTTCATCTTTACACTCGTTAAGTTCTGCGTTTACTTTAGAAGAGTTGGGCACACAATACTTTTGCAGCCACCGGTCAGTTTCCCAAAGAACATGCATGATGCTGTCGCGTGCAGCATACCCATGGCTTTCGTAGGGAAGAATGACCAGACGACAAAGAGCACCATGGCCTTTCAATGCATTAAAGAAACGGTCTGACTGCATCATATTGAAATGTGAAATAAGCAACTAGTCAAAAGCTGACAATAAGAAAAATTATATCCTAAAAACCATTATCAAACAGCAAAACCAATAGGATGAAACTTTCATGTTTCTTGATTGGCAATGTAAAATTGAAAGGGTTCCTTCAACGGAGAAGGGAGGAAATACCTGCATGGTTAGTGTTCCTGAGTTGTTGTCTTCTTCTCCATGAATAAGTAATATTGGCTTTTTAATTTTATTTGCAGACATGAACGGGCTCATCTCTATGTAAGTATTAGTTGCTTCCCAAAGAGTCCTGTCCTCATTCTATGCACAAATAATGTTAGACGTTACTATAACATCTAAACTGAAAGAGGAAATTTCTTGTGAAGTACTGCATTTTTAAAGCTAAAACACCCATAATTTGTATTCTACCTGAAAGCCAAAAGGTGTAAGGGTCCGGTTGTAAGCACCAGAGCGTGCAATTCCACAGCAAAAAAGATGAGGAGCATGGGCCAACAGGTTTGCAGTCATGAATGCACCATATGAATGTCCTCCAACAGCAATTTTGCCCGGATGAGCAACCTTAATGAGTGCAGCATTAAAAATAATGTTAGGAATTAATATATTTTCATGAAAAGGCAGTCATACAAGGACGAATGGAGAAGCTTACTCCTCGTCGGATAACTTCCTCAACAGCTGCCTCTGCACTCGCAACCAGTTGCTCTACATATCTGATAATGTCATGTACCAGTTAGAATTCCAATGACATCTTTCAAATACGTCATCATTACACTTCTGACTTATAAAGGAAGAAACTGAATGTCTGTCTAGAAGAAGAAAAAGGGCTACAGACAGTACGACCACAGCCAACCTAATCTAATTTCCTATACTTCTAAAAATGTTTTATAGACATAACACAAGTCCATTCTTTCGAGTTATCAAAGGCATTTTTCCTTCACATGAAGAAGATATGAATCGATCAAATGGTTTGTACAAATTTTATTTACCACGGGAATAACTGTGGCATAAAAAATGTGTGAACAATTTTACCGAGGATACAAACAAGAAAAGTAGTGCATATGAGCTGCACAGTAATCAGCGTTATATAACAGTGCCATGAAGTAACCTGTCATTTGCCTCCTCATCACCCTCACCAATGATAGGTATTGTTGGTCCTGATAAAATCGCAAACCTGGACAAACCAATTCACAACAATGCGGTTTTTCAGCATAATAAAAACTAGAAGCTATCATATTAGTGGGAAGATCGCATACACAACAAAGAGTACAAAATTCAAGAAAGAGCAAGCTTCTACCTTCTGGCCAGCCAAAGAAGGGCTGATGTTGCACCTATGCCAGGAAATTCGTTCGGAGAACCACGAACTTGTCCAGCAGCATCCTTGGTTTTGAATTCTCCCGGGTAAGACCAAACTAAACATGGAAGGGAACCATCTCTAGATGGATCGTATCCTGGCGGCAGATATAAAGTTGCAGTAAGCTGGACCCCATCCTTTCTATGGTACCTAATCATCTCTTTTTTCAGTGATGCCAACTGAGGGTACGGGTGAGGAAAAGTTGTAATCTGGCATGATTTCTTGTCAGGCCAAATCTGGAAATGGTATTGGGTATTCTCAGTTTTAGATTCTTTGGAGGTCAGTATTTTCAATTGGTCAAGACATAGATCTCCTTCATTTTGATCAGACATCAATGCAACTACAGTCTCATAATACTTATCCTTGTCACTTTCCCAAATTCGTTCTTTGCCGCCTGTATTTCTGAAAGAATATGGTTTAAAACATATAGCACCAATGAGGACTCAAGACTGGCCACGGAAGATACGACTAAGTTGTTGATCATACTCACATATCAAATAGATCAAGGAAAGGGATGTTCCCTTCTGGTGTAGCCCCAACACCATTCAGTAAGATGTAAGTGTTGTCATCATTTTGCTTCTTTATCTTTGCAATCACATAAGTACCAGTGGAAGTCCTCCTCATCATGGGGAAGCCAGGATCAGAGTACACATCTTCCGATGATCTATCAAATAGAATGCGAGGACTCGCATCTTTAGATCCAGGAGATATCACCCAGGTCCTTGTTCGTCTTGTCTTGTACCAGGATTCATAGACTAGAGCTAATGAGTCATCACACCAAGAAATCCCACTGCAAATATTTGAAGATTGCTAAAGGTTAACTCCTCAATTTTGCACAAAAATAAGCCACAAAAGCCAAAATGCTCACATATAATCACCGAAATAGTATTTCCATAATTACAGTAACAATTAAACCTGCTTGAACCTGGTGCCTATACTGTGGACAAATTATAAAGATATACATGACAGAAGCGCCTAAGGCATGAAATACTAGCCAGTATCAGCTTGCGACTTGTTTGAGTAATATTAAGCAATTCACAAAATCACAAAGCAATGGGCTTGAAGAGATTCTTACAAATTAAACAACTATTTGAAATTGGTGAGGAAAGGAGATCAAACATGAAGATTGTGCCATACCCATAGCGAAGATCAAGCTTGTGTAAGATTTCGGGCTGTCCACCTTCTAGTGGTTCCGCAGGCTGTGAATAAATAATATCCCTGGGAGAAACTTCCACCTTTGCATCACCGTCATCTTGAGTCTCAGCCCTAAAAGCCCAAACAGTGAACCGACATTGTCATGAGTTAATTCATTCACCGCATGATGATGTCATCTATCTAAGTAATTTATTACCAGAAGAATCCTATTGGATCAAACAGTATGTACCAGTATAGTGTGGAAGGCATGTCAGCTCTCCAATCGATTGACCGCATACCTTTGCGCACACTATTGAATGCAATGGGAATGTCCTCCGCGAGGGGCAAATCACAAAGTTCCCTAACAAATTTTCCATCAGTTCTCCATACTTCAACCTTTCTGGGGAATCTTCCACATGGTACAATGAAAGAATACGGTCTATGAAGATAACTGATTAGGATATATTTCTCGTCTGGGGAAGGATCAATTGATGTATATACAGCGGGTTGCCCAATTTCTTTCACAGTTCCATCCAAAGAAGCCAAAACAAGTTGAGAGGTAGAATAATAATCAAATAAATCTTCATCATACTCATCCTTCAATAAGTCCTGAAAGGTTCTAACTTGAACAACATTTTTCTGCTCATTAGACTGAATTTTTGGTCCAGAAGGAACCAAAGGTCTGATTGGTGGGTCTCCTCGTGATGATGGGATGGTGCAAACTAATAAAGAAGAGTTATCCACCCACACAAAATGAATAAAAACGGCATTTAAGTAAACATCAGGTGACTGAAACAATAGTCTAGCTTTCCCTGTTTCTACATCAGCTACCCATACTCTAAGTTTACTGCTGTCACTACCCTCCTTATCGACCCGAACACTGAAAGATAAGTGCCTACCATCAAGAGACCATGTGACAAAATTAATCTTGGCACCATCTGGAAACCCATGCACCTCTTTCTCTGGCCCTAGTGTACCGTCAGGCATTAATTGATGGATACCTATACCAGTGTAGAATGACATCCTGCTCCTAGTGTTACATTTCCCATCTATGCGCATGCCAGCCAGTTTCTCCTCTGGTCTAGCTAATTCTTCCAGTGGAGGTAAAGCTCTCCGCTTGAGAAAAAGAATTTTGTCTCTCTGTGGTGAAAATGACAATACAGGAACAGGAGGCGCATCAACAATATCCCTAATCTCTGGCGGAGGAAGTTGATACTTACCTCCCAAAGCTTCTGCATTTATGAATTTACCAATCATTAGTAAAATCTCCTAGACATCCAGGGAAACGACTAAAAGCCTTAGGTAGGCACAAGACAATGGCTAAACTTAAATCTTCGTATACAACTAAATGGAGCGATTAAAGTCAAATATTTTCCTTTTTCCTCTTCATGAGCTCAACAAGTGCAAAAATTATAAAGTTTGTACATGAATTCAAGAAACTCGGAGATTAAGATTCAGACTTTAATCATTAAAAACAATACATTTCGTAATAGAAAACTGGTGATTGACTAATTAGTTATGAGATTTTGCTAAAAGAAACCTCCACTTTCTGGCCAACAAGACACCATCCTCTGTTAAAAATATGGCAAATACACATTCGTAATACTACAATAGGCTCAATATCAAAGCGTTCGAAAGGAAAAGGTCAAATTCTTTACTGAACCAAGCAGGTACTGCTACAATCTATCAAATAACAACAAGAATCTAGAAACATCTAATAAGTTAAAGATACAATCTATTAACCAGTCAGTAAAAGACTTAAACGACCACCTTCGTCGTCGAACAGTTCATTAGTAGAAGAAACGGAATCATTGGAGCCACCGCCAACATTTTCCGCTACAATAGAATTCAGAGGCGCAAGATTGGCGAGTCGAGAAGCGGCAGAGGTCATGGTCGACTTTAATCTCGCGGGGTGTCTGGAGGGAGCTTTCTGGCGGCGGCACGGCGTACCGGCGGATTCGAATCGACGGGGTTTGGGTGGTGATGGAGAGAGAGGTACGACAGGGAGGAGAGAGAGTCGATGACAAACTTTGTAAAGGCGCAACATGATGGAGCGTTTGATTAAAACCCCTTTTTCTAAAAGGTAAGATGCTGTTATGAGTTGTGTTTGAATATGCAATCAACATCCGAGAAGCGCACGCCTAAGGAATCTAGACCTTTGGATCTTTATCCGGTGCGTGCGGGTCCATCGATGTGCTGTTGGGGGTGCAGAATGGGCCATTTAAGACCCGGGGCCTACACGTGATAGGAAAAGCCGTCCGATCTGAGGATCGCTTTCGCTTTCCATGAAGATAACGAAAGAATATATTTTGAATACGTTGAAAAACCAATTTGATTTTGTACAACTTTCTATGTGCTTGGCCATTAATTAAATGCACTCCTATTGTGCTTAGTATACGAGTAGTCATAATTTGGTATGTCCTAATCTCATAAACTTGAGAAGTATATGGACGAGGGACGTTTACACCGTAATTCATTAGTAAGAAAAAGAGGTAAGCAAGCTAAAATATGAAGTTCGGAGATGAGCTAGTCCGTGCTAGATTGAAGATCACCGATCGATGTGCGATATGTCCGGTTTTATTCTGTCCCTTCTTCAAACGCTCGCCGTCACGACAAACTACGTGCCACGCTTTTGCAGATTTTGAGAAAGTCTCGTTGAAAAATATATTTCATTCATATTCAATTTGCGTTAAAGCTTCATTTGATTATTAGTGAATAAAAATCTTACGCAACCGAGGATATTTTTGGAAATATTGTTACAACTATTGTGACGTGGAAGCATACGATTCGTCATCAGCAGATAAGAAACGGTTGTCCATAACTCGACGTGAAGGTGAAGCCCAACTATATGCCACCTTCATCCTCACAGCTCCAGGTTATCACTCCTTCGCCATACCAAATCCACAACGAAAATGGCGACAGTATCGGGTCTCAATATCTATACACCTAGATTCTTAACCAAAGCAGCAAAAGAGGCTCCAAAAGCTAAACCAATTATTAGACTAAACAATCCTTGGGGGAGAACCCACAGATTCGGAAACGGTCGCATGCAACTCCGACAAGTAAGAGCAGCGCCGGAGGGACTGTCGGACAAGGTGGAACAGAGCATCAAGAACGCAGAGGAGGCGTGCGCTGGAGACCCGGGAAGCGGGGAGTGCGTGGCGGCGTGGGACGAAGTTGAAGAGCTGAGCGCCGCCGCAAGCCATGAGAGGGACAAGAAGAAAGGATCCGATCCATTGGAGAACTACTGCAAGGATAATCCGGAGACAGATGAGTGTCGCACTTACGACAACTAGAACCCATTTTTAAAATGCTTTTCTTTTTGTTCATTATGCAATAGTAATAGCAATGAAGGTGTTGGAATATCATTTTCGAGTGATGTGGAATACAACATACCATATCTTTAAGTATTAATCAATTGGTGTAGTTATTGATTGCATGTGTTCTCATCTTGTGTTATTTAAGATTACGACTATTCGGCGAATGAATAGGGTTTATGTTATAGTGAATATATTGGTTAGAAAGGCACCAGTAATAATAACATTGGCAAGTTAGCAATGAATATCATGGTACGTCAGTAACCTTCCCTCTTTTCGCCTTAACCAAAATATACTGGCCGAGGTCTATCGGATATAGATGTCTGCCTTTAACTCTTGGGAGGTCTTTCGTTTGGCCCGGGGAGACAAAGAATGATTGTTTGCTGTTTGTTCGACGCTTTGTTCTCCATAAAATCATACCCAGTTAATCTTTCTAAGGCATATGGTTTAATGGGAACAGACTTGCAGATTTGATGATCCCAAAGTATTGTGCCTGTGCCTCAATAAATTTCAACAATCCGTTACAATAGATGACTAATAAATTTTAACAATCCATTACAATAAATTAGATGACTAATATCTTAAAGGCACAGCAATTTGGAAACAAAGATCTGCTCCCAGTTTAATGTCATTAACTCCCCGCCACGTTCTCCAAAGGCTTTATAAACAAACTTCTGATTTACACCACCTATGGCCTTAATTCCTTTAATTTATGAAATTTACTACAGTTCAGACAAAAGATAGTGGAATGACAGAGGACGTCGTAAGTTGTTTGTGATTTTAAATATCTTGATGTCCATTTTTCTGCAGAGATATACCCCACAAGTTTCCTTACAGAATTATTCAACGAGATAAGAACCAAAGTGACAGTAAAGCGTTGGCTGGCAAAGGCAACAGCGCAAAAGTAGATGGATACAAACCAGTCAAAGATATGACGCTGCAGTCAGTCCAAATTGAAACTGGGCGTTGCTTTAATCTAAATGGGACGTATTCCTCTGTCCCCAATTACCCAGGCTCTCAAGGCAATCTAAATACTAGGGCATCGTATTCCGGTTCCAATCGCCGTCGCCAGAAATATCTAATCTTCCCATCATATTCTCCGGCTAGACCGAAATACGTAAAATACCTAGAACGATGAGATAATCCACAAACCATCTCATTAAATTAATAGGATCGAACTAATTAGAATCGCCGATTTATAGCCTTATCTAGGGATGTCTAATTGTGGGACACGTTAGTGTATGATCACAAAAGTCCTGATTCAACAAAATGCTAATTCCAGCTAAGACGCTCAATTCACCTCACAGATATAATTCACGAAGATGCGCACAATATAATTGCTTAGAATTTGAACAACGACGAGAACACGGCACAATATAACATGCTGACATCGTATGACACTGTAAAGCATAGATGTCGGTCCATACACGAATCCACCCCGTGACCTTGCCCCAAACAGAGCCATAACAGAACAATAACAATGGACGATTGACGATTGACGATTGACGATTGACGATTGACGATTGACGACAAAAAGACTCTAGACGATAACTTAATCCACTAGACGAACTGAAACAGATGGAATGATGTCATTTGCTTACAGCAACAAATCAGCTGAAGCCATGATGGGCTGACCCGGAAAAGGAAGCTGCCACGGTTTGAGTAAGGGATCTGGAATCTCGGGAATGTCCAAACTGAAGCCGTTGACCTCCTCACATAGATGGAGCACCGAGTTCAAAGACGCAAGTCTCTCGGTTAATTCCATAGCTTGAGCTCTCAAGACGTTGTTGTCAGACTCCACCTGGACGTAATACTGAGAGCGTGTGTTAATGACTTCCTCCAAGTGATTGTTCTCGCTCTTCAATTGATCGGCTTCTTTCATAAAGTCCTCCATCAGTTTCTGTTTCCTAGCTCTGGACCGCCTCGCCGATTCGCGATTTGAGATCATCCTCTTCCTCTTCCTCTCATCAATGTTGGCGTATCGAGGGTCCGAATCGGAGCCGGAGCTAGCTGTCTGTTTCTGCACTGCAGACATGCTTTGGAGCCTTGTTCTCAGCTACCAAGAGGATCGGTTAAATCCAAAATATTATGAGAAAATTAAAATGTAGGTATCGGGCCTGAGTAGAGTTATAGTGGCGGGTTTAGGGATCAAAATTACAGATTTCAGTTGACAGATAGATGAATTGGTTCATGAAAAGAAATAGAACCAGTAGAGAAACACAACAGAGAAGGAGTGGAGTATTCGAATCCGACGCATGAAGATGGAATAAGTCATAGAAATTCAAAAAACATTGGTGCCTTTTTCAGTAACAAGAAAACCCCAGTCGTAAGCCCCCAAATCGAAGATGACAATAGAGGTTCAAGATCTAAACCAAAAAACTTGAGCCAAAAACCCCAGATCTGGATTCAAGACGAAGCAACCCAGATAACCTATCAAAGCTAGAGAGAACAGAAATAAAAAGGAAAATAGATGATTGAGAAGCACAGAGTGAAAGAAAAGAAAGGAAGACTTAGCTGAAGCAGAGAGACGAGATCGAAACGGAAGAAGGATTACAACGAATTAGGACGGGGGCTTTTATGGAGGAAATGGGTGTACGGGCTTTCATATTAAATTTGAAAAAGAGAATGGAAATGGTGACGTTGGTGTAATTGCTAGCGTGTGCAGTGACGCCAGCTGTCCTTTTAGGGCACTCCAACAACTCCTTTTGAAACCTATTACCTAGCAAAAGAATATGCTCAAGGGATTCCTTTACTCGTCAAATATTGGGGGTGCTGGGTAACATAGAAGAGCCAATGTTACGTCAAACTCGAACGGTGGTTTCCACAGTTTGGTGCAGATTGGGGAGAGCCGGTAGGAACTCAAGATAACATATCATTTAAATAATAATAATAATAACATATCATTATCAGTTTAATTCTGATTGGTTGGATATTAATTAATTAAATAAAGTATAATAGAATGGACAGAATAAAATTGTTTATAATAAAATGCAATGTAATATAATGAAAAGTTATTTGAGAAGAATGAAAGGATTCGTGATATAATGTAATGAAATATTGTTTGGAAGATAGATGGAATAAAATATCATGTATAATAAATAATAATTATACCCTTATATAGCATTCTCACACAACTTAAAATCGAAAATGCACAAACACTCGAATGATATGGTTTTAAAATAGCAAAAACTTGTAACTTACTGACAAACAATTAAAGTCACAAT
>JAOQMP010000004.1:6415442-6425919 GCA_027563575.1 Erythroxylum pedicellare
ATGTTTATATTAGCAATGTTAAAAAAAAAATTGAGGTCTCTTAATTTTCATTTTAACTTATTTTTAATTATTCTTTGTAAAAAAAATAACTATTATTTACTATATGAATTTAACTGTTATATTATTAATAATAAAAAGGGATGATAATGGTGAAGAAGAGAGAGAGTGAGTGTATTAAGAGAAAAAATAAAAATAAAAAGGTATCGGAGGGAGGGGGTGAATTTGCAAAAACTTTTTAATTTTTGCAAAAATACTCCTAATTTTTTTAAAATTTTCGATACCAGTCAATATATAATCAGCATTTCAAATAATGACGGTACTAAATAAAACAAGTTGATATTTAAATCCAGTATTGAAACATCTTATTTTATACCTTGTTTGGGCTGATCCATGTATGGTACGAGAATCATTACACTAGATTTACACTTAATCTCTTGATTTCACCCATTTCTCGTGTCTTTTTTTTTTTCCGTATTAAAATACAATATCTACGCTTATGGAGAGTCAAGATTGAAGATTTAGATTTACTAAAAGTGCCAATCACAAGACCCATGAAGACCGAAAGTGTGATTCAAAAATCAAAACATCCATCTGCCATTGACTCACCAACCAAACACGTTGGAGATGAGGAAGGAAATCGTTGTTAACTGGTTGATGATGAGACAAATGAGTGTAATGGAGACGAAGATAACGATAGTCGGTGATGATGGTAAGGTTGGTAAACGGCTAGAAAGGCAAGAGATGTGACCGATAGTGAAAATGACTTGAGAATTAGTAATTTAGACGCTAATCTCCAGTTATGCTTTTACAGTGCAAATTTGATTCCACTTTGACAATGATGAAACCACTTAAAGCAAAAATTGAAAAAGAAAAGTCAAGTTAATACATAACTAATGAAACTAAGAATTTTTTATAAATGAGAGTTAAAGTCTATTGATTTTAAAAATATCAGATTTTTAACTAAAACTTAAAATACTTATCTATTCGATCATGAAAGTCCGGTTGAAAAAGTAAATTTAAACAAAGGATACATATATCCCTATATTTAATAACTAAGAAAAGGGGGACCGTGAATCACGTGTTACGGCATGCGTATCCCAAATAGAGAAGAAGACGAAGAGCAGCCGTCAAGCCCCCTATTCTTCTACTAGACGCTGCATACTCTATTTCTAGCTAACCACATTACATATGGTTTCAATATTGTCTAGGGAGTTGAATGGAACTGAAAGACGGAATTAATTTTCATCATTCAGAGTACGAGTGCAGTAATCCTGAAATCATGTTACACAAGCAAAAAAGAGTAAGGGGGAAAAAAGGAATTGACATGTGGAGACAAAGCATCCATATTCCATTATTGAAAAAGATGAAGATGCTCCACCTCCACGCGTCCTCTCGGTCTTTCGTCATCACCCACCACCTGTCGCACTGAATATACCCAGAAAATAAGATGACTCTGAGGGCTGCTGCCACGTAGACTTTTGTCTTACACACGGAGGACACGCGGCTCGATATAAGGTTAGATTTTTTACCCACCACATGACAAGGATTAGTTATTTGCACCAGAATTAGTAAAATCGCTAGTCTTTGTCGAGTTCTGATTAAACACCGACGACTGTTGACTCTTCCTCGTCCTGCTACTTCCATTTTAAGTATCGAAATGACACGCCTTCTAGAAAATGACAGCTTTTTGCATTGCCTACACTCAGATTCCTCAAATCTAACATCTGCGATAATTAAGAAACTTCTCCTCAGACTAGAATATGCCAGATATTTTTGGCAAATAGGACACGCGGCCTTCCCCACCTCGATTCTCTATGCAATCAAATACCAACACGCGTCCTTGGCGATTTCTGGATCACCAAGTGTTTTTACTCGAATCAGGATCTGCAACACCAACCAGCCATTCTCCACCCTACACGTGTCTTTTCGTAGGTCTCCTCAAGCAGCTAATATAAGCAGCCGCGTAACGGCCATCATTATTTCCGACATAGCTCCAGTCGCCAAAACTAATTTGTCCCCAATGAGCACCAGCAAGAGACTCGCAACTTACGCACCTAATCAAGCGTCAAACTCCGGAATACTCAACGAGCGCGTCCTCCTTTTGGTCTTTGAATCCCTAAAATGGGACTTGCACACACTCTGCGTAACAGCTTCCCTTAACCGCAAGCTTCACGCCATAGCGAAGCGCTTACTCTGGCGCGAGCTTTGTGCGAATCGAGCTCCTAGAATGGTATCTACATTGACAAACAGCCAGGCCAGCGCTCACTTCGACGACTTCTGGCGCGCACTCGCCAAGCTCATGTTCTTCTGCTGCGGTTGCAATCCGACCCGTAACTTCAGGGTGAGTCGGGTCCTGCCAGGTCATTTCGTGAAAGCTTCGAGGTTTTCGAAGACTTCGGGTCGGAGTTTTTTGATCAAGAAGTGTCGAGGCGACTTACTGTATGTAAGCGACCCGTGTGAACACACTATGGCTGATCATGAGGACGATTTGGGGGTCTACAGGGGTGTTTTTAAGGGGTTTACCAAATCAAGGACCAGAGCGTGGTTAGTCAGACGGCAGGTGAATTTCGAGGAGAGCATAAGTTGTCCTTATTGTGGGGCCCGCGTATGGAGCATGAGTCGGGCTCGGCTCATTCCTCAGAGCGCGGCTCGGCGGCTTGGGTCACGTGATGGGAGGTTGGAATATTTTGTGTGTGTGAATGGGCACTTACACGGAACCTGTTGGCTCACACCTTTGTCGTCCGACGAAGACCGCAACGATGATATCGACGACGACGACAATGATGATGATGATGTCAGCTGTGATCTTGGCATCGTAGGTGAGGACGAGGACTGCGATGATCAAACGGTAGCTAGTGGCAGCACGAGCTCTACTGGTGAGGAGATTGTTTCGGATCGATTCCTCTGTGGTTAACGAATTTGATCATATGCCGATAGGATCTGCCGGCGTCGTTTTTACATGTATAAAACTACAAGGTGACTTCTAGGATTCGCTCTGCCGTAACACATTCTTTTTAGCCCCAACGGACTGGTCCACTGAGGTTGGGAATGTACTGAATCTCGTAAATATTATTTTGCTCCTTGCAGTTTTGAAGATTTGTACACGAGAGATGTTAAGTCTGTTCCCAAGGCATGGGGTCCTGACTTCCGAAGCTCTCATTTTGCATTTTTATCGACTTCTATGTGAATTTTCTTTTTTCTTTTTTCTTTTTACTAAACTGTCTTTTCACTTTTTTTAATTATAAATTTGTACAGAACATGTTCACTTAATATTTAATGAATATGTCATATTATTCAAAAACTAATAAATATAATATATTATGATTCGAGTCATGAGTTTAAAATTTTAATCACTAAATTAACAATATTAAAAATTAGAATACTAAATTAAAAATTTTTAAAAGAATATGATAATATATCATATTTCTTATTTGGAGTTATTTGGCCACACTATTTATTAAGAGCACAGTAAATTTAATGTTTATATAGAATTATTTAAATATATAATTTATATCAGTGAAAGTAACTTTTTTAAAGCTGTATAGTAAATTAATTGACATTATCTTTAAGATGATCAATGTCTATTGAAATTCGTTCAACTAAATTTTTACCTGTTGATTCAAATTAAGTTAGGCCCTGGTCAGTTTGTCAAGCTTAATTACATTAGCTTAAAAGTGCAATTGCATGATTATTCTATATCATTTATGGTCAACGTACCACCACCCATAATGATACTATTCCAAATTATTTACATCACTCTAAAAGAGTAGGGTAATTGATTCCAAATCAATTTTATCATTTATTCTAAACAATGAAACTTATAAAATTAGTCTAAAAAAGTATTTAAATCATTGTTCTAAATTAGGTACATGATTTATGTTCAACACACTACTTGTAGTTTAAAAAGTGATGTTAAAATAATCTAATTTTAATTTTTTTTATAAAAATAGTCTACTCGTTAGACCATCGTTAAAATGGTTTACTATGTCGTCTTAGCTTTTTTGCCATCGTTGGTGCCAATTTTATTATTAAATGAAGTGACTGAAATAATATTTAAAATAAAAATAATCAAATACTAATTTTATTAAATCACCTGCTCCCCCCATCATTAAATTCTTACCCACATAGCTCCATTGCACGGTCCACTCAGCTTCATTCATTTATGCAATATGTTATTTATAGGTTCCCACAATTAAAAGAAAAGATCCCCTTTCACGGTTTTACCTCCTCTATCCTTTGTTAACAGAGGAAGACATCATCAAAGAAACTTTCCCCAAAACTCCATCTCCATTTGACATGCAACCCATGTTCAATATCATTCATAAGAAAGCATCGGTCTTCAGTGAGAGGAGATTACATAGGAGAACTATATGTTTTAGAGTATACTAAGAAGTTAAGGTTACATTAATTTCGAGGTTATATTTACTTGTTTGAAAATTTTGGACACCCGATTCCAATTCATAATCTTTCAATAGGAGACTCATGAGTGCAAAGCTAAGCAATTCTTGCAAGCTTAACGTCTTCATACTCGAAGAATCTATCGTAGAGACTGTGTTCAATATGATATTGGAATCTACATCCTCTGCTTTGACACAAAGCAAATTTGAGACTTCTCCTTTGTAGGGAGAGCTTATAATATAATCACCCCAAACGCACACACAGTACTCTTGTCTGTGAACCGGCCAGTGGTTGTATACTTAATTGCTAGGCGTATACATGATTTAGGGATTTTGATTTTTTAATTATTAATTTAATATATAGTAATTAATACTAGGCGCATCACCAACGAGACAAAAAATTATTTATTTAATGTACTTAGTTATGTTAATACTATTAATGAAGAGCCTAACGGCAAGGCTATTTTCAAATAAAATTAAACGTTGAAGTAATTTAGTACCATTTTTTAACGCTTAAGCTAGTATTGCAAAATCTGATATTTTTTAATTCACCCTTTAATTAATTACATCACTATTCTTCTAGTAGCTGCATAAATTTGAAAGATGGTTGCATTACTATTTTATATTAGTCATAACATTATTTATTTCCAACATGACACTTACAATGAGACTAATTTATATTAGTAATTACTACTCTTCTAGAGTAATTGCTTCGGTGTAAAAGAGTAATTGCATGATTTTTCTAAATTATTTACATCATTTATGCCAAATATGTCATCCACAATAACAGATAAAGAGAGAAAAACAAAAAGAAGGAGAAAGAAAAAGGAAAAGAGAGGGTATTCACCAGTATAAGAAAATATCTTTTTACAATAAATTAGTCATCTTAATAATGTTTTATTGCGGCAATTACTCCCTCGTAGTCCCTGTTGTAGGACATAAGATGTATATGCAACAATTAATAACCATTGACGCAATGACACTGTTGGGCTTAAACTATTTAATAAAACTGTGATCAATAGATCCAAACCAAGTCCATAAACATCTGCTATACCTATTCAACATTATGAAAATGAATTAAATAGACTTAAATAAATAAAAATAATTCTAGCAACATGAACATATTTCTAGAGACTATTTTATTAGGATGACAGTTAAGCGCATTTACTAAATGATCAACCAAAGTTTCAGAATAAATGACTGATTCTACCTTAAGTCACTCTTTTAGTATTCTCCTATCATTCAGATAACAAATCAAAATTTTTGGCAAACAAGGAAAAGTTAAAGATCGAAATATTTAATTGATCAAGTCATGAAATCCTAATTCTGACAAAGTCCTATTTCTTAAATGACAAGAAACTTATTAATAATAAAGTATAAAACATAATAAATAAAAAGAGCATAAACACCAATAAATTGGAATGATAGACCACCTTAGACCTTCTAAGATGAAAACCTTGTGAAATTAGTCTTTTGAACGGTTAGATTGATTAATAAAACAAGAAAAAACTAAAAACAACAATAAAAGGTAGAGAAAAGAGATCGAAAATCATACATTAAACCTCAGTTTGTGTTGGGCCAAAAATAACTCCCCACAATTGTTTAGCCCATGACCTAAAAACCTATTTTCATTTCTCTTGAAGTAGGCAGCCGACACAATCAAGAGAGGAGGAAAGAGAAAATTATTGTGTTGGTAGTTTTGAGTTTTGAGAGAGAAAAGAGAAGTGTAGCATCTTTAAAGCCTTAATCGAGGGTCAAATAAAGTCTAATGAAGATGAAATTTTAGCTACGGGGTCTTCTCAACACGCTCTACATATTTATTGGTTTAGATTTTCAAATTGGTCAGTTTTTTTATGAGATCCTTCCAACCATTTAGACTTTAAAGTGTGTATTTAGAAGATGTATTGTTGATCCTATGATGTGTATCCACCTGTTGGTGATGACTGTGTGTACCCATTATCGATATATTGGAGTTTATGACTGGACTGGGTCTTGTAGTTTTTCCCATTTGGTTTTTCCTCGTTAAAAATCTTGGTATCTTTGTGCAGCTATTTTTTTATCAATCTTATTATTATTATTATTGTGATATTATGCTTGGTTGGCTATTTTGAGATATCTCATTTTATTAGTAGTAGGGAAAGATGAATTAGTACTTGTATATTGTTGATTGGGTTGTTTTATTGCTTCTGTTGTGTGACCCCCTCCCTAATAAGTGGTATCAGAGCTTGTGGTTGAATATTTGTACTAATAAAATGGAGGAGTCATCATCGGGATTGATGATTAAATTGACTGCATCTAATTATTATATCTGGAAGCCTAGAATGGAAGATTTACTGTACTGTAAATATTTGTTTGATCCTATTCTAGGAGATGATGTTAGACCAAGTTCTATAACTGATAAACAATGGAATGATATGCATAGAAAGAGTGTTGGCATAATTAGACATTGGATAGATTATAATGTTTTTCACCATTTTTCCAAAAAAACATGGGTTGATGTACTTTGGCAAAAATTGGAAAATATATATGAAAGGAAGACTAGTAGGAATAAAGTTGCTTTGCTGAAACAAGTTACTCGATTGCGGTATAAATATGGTGCTGACATGAGCAAGCACTTAAGCACCTTCTAGGGCCTATTAAATCGTGTAGTCAAGCTAAAGCTGAATTTGGATGATGAGGAGCAGGCTCTGTTATTGTTCAGCTTGCTTCCTAACAGTTGAGAAACATTAATGGTGTCTATCAACAACTCTATGCCAAATGACATTTTGACATTAGAACAAGTTTTTGATGCATTGATGAATGAAGAAGTCAAGAGAAAAGAACAAAGCATTAAGTTTGAGTCACAGGCTCTAGTGACAAAAAGAAAGGCAAAAAAAGAAGAAGCAATAGTAAAGAGCCCCACAACAGAAATGATAAATCTAGAGGAAGATCCAAGTCAAAGAAAAATATCTGGTGCTTTCTTTGTCAAAAGTTTGGGGATTACAAGAATCAATGTACATTGCTTAAGAGATAACAATCAGGGGAAAAAGGTAAAGGAAAGAAAGAGGAATAGAGTGAAGAACATGATACTATAGCAGTAGTGACTACTAAGGATGACTTGTTTGTGTATTGTGACAATGGTTCAATTAGTGTTGCGAGTCATGATTGTAATTGGATCATTAACTCGGGTGTATCATATTATGTAACCCCTCACAAATAGTTTTTCTTATCTTACACTGTGGGAAGCTTTGGCTATGTAACGATGGGAAATGATGCCTCATACAGTATTATTAGCATGGGAGATGTATTCTTGGATACAGACAATGATTATACTCTTGTCTTGAAAAATGTGAGACATGTTCCCAATATGGGTCTCAACCTTATCTCCACTAGGAAGCCTGATGATGAAGGTTATCATAGCACTGAAGGTGATGGTAAATGGAAACTCACACAGGGGAGTCTCATTGTTGCTAGAGGAAAGAAGTATAATACTTAGTATTTGATGGATGCAAAGTTGAAGAATGGAGATGTGAATGCAGCCCAAGATTCCTCCATTGATCTCTAGCATATAGGGCTTGGACATATAAGTGCTAAGGGACTCCAGGTACTTGCTTAAAAGAAATTTCTCCTTAAGTCAAAGGTAATGCTTTAAAACCTTGTGTTAATCGCACTTATGGAGAAAAACATATGGTTGCATTTCAAAAATTTTCTCCATCTAAAAAGTCCAGTCACTTAGAGTTGGTGCATACTGATGTATGTTATATGAAAGATAGATCTTTTCGTGGTGCTTTATACTTTGTTACATTAATTATTGACTTTGCTAGAAAAGTTTGGTGTTTTGCGTTGAAATCTAAGGACCATGTTTTGGAGATATTCAAAGCTTTTCATCATAAAGTTGAAAGAGAGACTAGCAAACAGTTGAAAATGTTCGGGCAAATAATGGTGGTGAATACAGGGGATTATTTAAGGAATATTGCAAGTCTCATGGTATTAGATTTGAGAAGAGTGTTCCAATGACTCCTCAGCAGAATGATGTGGTAGAAAGAATGAACATATCAATTATTGAAAGGTTAGATGTATGTTATCTAATGTTAAGCTGCCTAAATTTCGTTGGGGTAAAGCCATGCGGATAGATGTTAATGTGATCAACCTATCTCCATCAGTTCCATTGGATGGTGATATTCGATAGAGAGTTTGGATGGGGAAAGATGTTGCTTTTAAAAATTTAAGAGTCTTTGGTTGCAGGGCATTGGTTTATATTCCTAAAGATAAGAGATCAAAACTTAATGGAAAATCCAAGCAGTGCATTTTCTTAGGATATGGACACGAAGAATTTGGGTACAGATTATGGGATCCTGTAGAGAAGAAGATGATCAGAAGTAGAGATTTTATCTTCTTTGAAGACCAAACCATCGAAGATTTGGGGAAAAGTAAAGCCAAAACCTTCAATTGAAATCTTTACTAACTTAGATCCAATCCCTCCATGACCAGTTGATGCTCATAATGGGGGAGTTGGGATAGAGCAGGATGATGTGATTAATGATATTCTTACTCTTGAGCCAGATTCACCATAAGCTCCATCACCTTCGATTAAGCCGAGGAGGTCCACCAGAGATGGGAGACCTTCCACCATGTATAATCCAAATGAGTTTGTATGTTGACAGATAGTGAAGAACTAGAGTCTTATGATGAGGCTCTTGATTATGAGAAGAAGGATGACTCGCTAGTAGCCATGCAAGATGGGATCAAATCCTTGCATGAAAACCACACTTATGATCTAGTGAAGTTGCTAAATGGCAAGAGGAAACTCAAGAACAAGTAGGTGTATAAATTGAAGATTCATGAAAAACAACTCACAATCGAGGTACAAGGCCATATTGGTTGTGAAGGGTTTTAGTCAACATAAGGGTGTAGACTTTGAAGAGATATTCTCCCCTGTGGTAAATATGTCTTCTATTCGAGTTGTTATTGGTATAGCAGCTAGCTTGAACCTAAAGATTGAGCAACTTGATGTAAAGATAGCCTTCCTACATGGTGATTTAGAAAAAGAAATTTATATGGAGTAGCCAAAGGGATTTAAAAAGAAAGGCAAAGAGAACCTAGTATGTCTTCTCAACAAGAGTTTGTATAGGTTGAAACAAGTTCTGAAGTAGTAGTACAAGAAATTTGACTCCTTTATGGCAGACCGGGGGTATCAAAGGACTACAACTAATCATTGTGTATTTGTGAAGAATTTTTTTGATGGTGATTTCATCATTCTCTTACTTTATGTTAATGATATGTTGATTATTGGTCTTGATACTATGAAGACTAATAGGTTGAAAAAGGTGTTGATCAAATCCTTTGTAATGAAGAATTTGGGTATAGCTAGACAAATTATTGGAATGAAGATTTCTCGTGACAGGCAACATAGGAAGCTTTGGTTATCTTAAGAGAAGTATATTAAGAAGGTTTTCGACAGGTTTCACATGAGCAAAGCTAAGGAAGTCACTACTCCACTTGCCGATCATTTCAAGTTAAGTATAAAACAATGCCCTAAAAGTAAGAAAGGTAAAGAAGACATGAAGAAAATTCCTTATGCTTCAGTAATTGGTAGCCTGATATATGTTATGGTTTGCACTAGGCTAGATATAGCTCATACAGTTGCGGTGGTTAGTCAGTTTCTCTCCAATCCTAGTAAAGAGTATTGGAATGCAGTTAAGTGGATTCTCAAGTATCTCACAGGTACTTCCAGGTTGTATCTTTGCTTTAGCAATGGGAATACCATGTTAGATAGATATACAGATGCTGACATGGCAGGTGATATTGATAATAGGAGGTCCACATCTAGATACTTGATGATTTTTGTAAGGGGAGCAGTGTCATGGCAAAGTAAGCTGTGTAAATGTATTACCTTGTCTACTACAGAAGCAGAGTACATCGCAGTTACCGAGTCTTGTAAGTAAGTACTTTGGTTACAGAAGTTCTTACAAGAGTTAGGCATGAAGCAAGATAAGTATGTGGTTTAATGTGATAGCTAGAGTGTTATTGACCTCAGTAAGAATTCTACATTTCATACTCGATCTAAACACATTAATGTGAGGTATCATTGGATTTGAGAA
>JAOQMP010000004.1:6426019-6450790 GCA_027563575.1 Erythroxylum pedicellare
TGCCAATGAATGCATGTACAATCATATGCATGTGCAAACTAAATGTGTATGTCACTATTAATTATGCATGATGTGCAGTTTCCTAATTTTTCATAATTTCCTATAATTCACAATTATAGCCCTAACATAGATAACAGGATGTTGCAATATGTATGCTATCTAATGCCAAGCTGCCTAAATCGTTTTGGGGTGAAGCTATACAGACAACTGTTGATGTAATCAACCTATGTCCCTTAGTTACATTGGATGGTGATATTTCACAGAGAGTTTGGATAGGGAAAGATGTTTCTTTTAAACATTTGAGAGTCTTTGGTTACAAGGCATTCATTTATATTCCCAAAAATGAGAGATAAAAAATTGATGGAAAATCCAAGCAGTGCATTTTCTTGGGATAGGGACATGAAGAATTTGGGTACAAATTAAGGGATCATGTAGAGAAGAAGTTGGTCAGAAGTGGAGATGTTATCTTCTTTGTAGATCAGACCATCGAAGATTTTAGGAAAAGGGTACAACCAAAACCTTCAGTTGAAATCCCTGCTAACTTAAATCTAGTCCCTCTATGACCAGTTGATGCTCATGACGAGGGAGTCTAGACAGAGTAGGATGATGTGGTTGATGATATTCTTACTCCTGAGCTAAAGTCACCATTTGCTTCACTTTTTATTGAGTCGAGGAGGTCCACTAGAGATAGGAGAGCTTCCACTAGATATAATCCAAATGAGATTGTTATGTTCACATATGGTGGAGAACCAGAGTCTTATGATAAGGCTCTTGATCATGAGAAGAAGGATGAGTGGTTAGCAACCATGCAAGATGAGATCAAATCCTTGCATAAAAACCACACTTATGATCTAGTGAAGTTGCCAAATAACAAGAGGACACTCAAGAACAAATGGGTGTATAGATTGAAGATGCATGAAAACAACTCACATTTGAGGTACAAGGCCAGATTGGTTGTGAAAGGTTTCAATCAATAGAAGGTGTGGACTTTGAAGAGATATTCTCCCCTGTGGTAAAGATGTCTTCTATTTGAGTTGTTTTTGGTATAGCGGCTAGCTTGAACCTGGAGATTGAGCAACTTGATGTTAAGATAACCGTCTTACATGGTGATTTGGAAGAAGAAATTTATATGGAGTAGTCAAAGGGATTTAAAGAGAAAGGCAAATAAAACCTTGTATGTTGTCTCAATAAGAGTTTGTATATGTTGAAACAAGCTTCAAGGCAGTGGTACAAAAAGTTTAACTCCTTTATGGCAAACCAGGGGTATCAAAGGACTATAACCGATCATTGTATTTATGAAGAATTTTTCTGATGATGATTTCATCATTCTCTTGCTTTATGTTGATGATATGTTAATTGCTGGCCATGATACTGTGAAGATTAATAGGTTGAAGAAGTAGTTGAGCAAATCCTTTGCAATGAAGGATTTGGGTCTGGCTAGTAAGATTTTTGGGATGAAGATTTCTCATGATAGCCAATATGGGAAGCTTTAGTTATCTCAAGAGAAGTATATTAAGAAGGTCCTCAACATGTTTAACATGAGCAAAGTTAAGGAAGTCTCTACTCCACTTGCGGCTTATTTCAAGTTAAGTATAAAACAATGCCCTAAAAGTGAGAATGACAAAGAAGACATGAAGAAAATTCTTTATGCTTCAGTGGTTGGTAGCTGTATATATGCTATGATTTGTACCAGGCTAGATATAGCTCATGCAGTTGGGGTGGTTAATCAGTTTCTTTCCAATCCTAGGAAAGAGCATTGGAGTTAGTGGATTCTTAGGTATCTCACAGGTACTTCCAGGCTGTGTCTTTGCTTTGGCAATGGGAAGACCATGTTAGATGGATATACAGATGCTGACATGGTAGGTGATATTAATTATAGGAGGTCCATATCTGGATACTTGATGATTTTTACAGGGGGAGCAGTGTCATGACAAAGTAAGCTGTAGAAATTTATTGCCTTGTCTACGACAGAGGTAGATTACCATAATTACTGAGTCTTGTAAGGAAGCTCTTTGGTTGCAGAAGTTCTTACAAGAGTTGGACATCAAGCAATATAAGTATGTGGTTTGTTGTGATAGCTAGAGTGCTATTGACCTCAGTAAGAATTCCACATTTCATACTTAGTCTAAACACATTGATGTGAGGTACCATTGGATTTGAGATGTCTTAGAGTCCAAGGTGTTATTCTTTGAGAAAGTTCATACTGATGATAATGGTATAGATATGTTGACTAAAGCTATGTTGAGAAATAAGCTCTTGTTTTGTAGACAAGAAGCTAGTTTGGTTTTGCCCCCCAATTGAGGTGAAGGGGGAGATTGTTGGGCCAAAAATAATCCCCCCTAATTATGTGGCCTATGACCTAAAAACCCACTCCTATTAGTATTTTGACCAACAAAACAAGAAAACCCTTGTTTTTCTCTTAAAGTGGACAACCGACACAATCAAGAGAGGAGGAGAGAGAAAATTATTGATTTGGTGATTTTGACCTTTAAGAGAGAAAAGAGAAGTGTAACACATTTGAAGCCTTGATCGGAAGGTTAAACAGAGTTTGATGAAGATGAAATTTTAGCTACAGGTTCCTCTCAATGCGTTCTACATATCTACCAGTTTATGTTTTCAGATTGGTCACTTTATTTGGTGAGATCCTTTCAACCTACTTAGACTTGAAAGTGTGTATTTAGAAGATGTATTGTTGATCCTATGATGTGTATCCTTATGTTGGTGATGACTGTGTGTACCCATTGTTGATATAATGGAGTTTTTTACTGGACTAGGTCCCGTGGTTTTTTCGAATTGGATTTTCCATGTTAAAAATTTTGGTGCCTCTATGTTGTTATTTTTATCACTCTTATTATTGTTGTTATTGTGATATTGTGCTTAGTTGACTGTTTTGAGATATCCTATTTTATTGGTGGTAAGGAAAGATGAATTAGTCATGGTATGTTATAGATTGGGTTGTTTTATTGCTTTTGTTATGCAACCACCTTTCCTCAACAACTATTGTATTATCTTCTATTCACATACCCCTATGTTACTTCTCATCTTGCATGTAATTAAAACAGAAAAATCTTAAAGAACTTGTGACATAACTGAAAGAACTTGAGGTGCATAGCTGAAAAGAATTAAGGAAAGCATCAAAGTTTTACTAGAAAATCAGATGTAGAATGGGAAGCTATTATTGGAAAATCAGATCAAAACTAACAAATAAGAAAAAGAATTAGGAGAATTGAAATCTATGCTGTCATTAATTTATACGAACTTTTGGAAGAAGCAAGGACCAAATTTCACTCAGAAAGGAAAATTTGATACTTTCTACAAAAAAATTCATTTGACAAAGAAGGGTACACAATCTCGACTAAATTTAGTAAAATTGACTTCCTAATATTTGATGAAAACCGAATTAAGGGATGCGTATACAAATATGAGCAGTTTTTTATAGTTGTTCACGCACTTGATAATCTCAAGGTAAGAATAGTGGTTATACACTTAAAGAGACCGGTTTAGGAATGGTACCAAATTGTAACAAGAAATTGAATTAGAAGGGAACCTATAGAGTGTAAAACTTGTTAGCACGTTCAAATCGAGATTCAATAAAAAGATATTTGAAGACTCATTAGGTGACTTCAAGGAACTTAAATAAGAGGGATCGGTGCAAGGTTAATATGTTTAATTCGATAAATACTACAACAAATTGCCACTCTTTGAAGAGTACCTGATAAATTTTTCCTAAAAGGATTGTGACTGGAATTGGAAGTGACAGTGAAGCTCCTGGAGCCATGCAATCTTCAACAAGCATAATCTTTAGCGAGAAAGTAGGAAGCTGTGATAATAATTCATACCACTTTCTTACCTTTTAACATAAATAGTAAACCACCTCTAGGCTTAGGCCATAATAGTATCGATATAGGAGTTAAAGGAGGAAACATGTTATAACTGTAACAAGAACTCCATATGAAAGATGAATCTTACCTATCTTAGGAGCCCAAATAAGTATAGTTACAGCTAACTTCATTAAAAGCTTTAAAAATTCTAATGTAGTTAGTGATAGGGAATTTAATAAGAAAAGAGTAAAGGGGCAACATTTTTTATGTGTTGAATGTTATGTTCCTATATTTAAGTGTAAGAAGAAGCTATTGCATTTGTATATAATAAAAGGAAAAGACAACATGAAGACGGAAGAAGGTGAGCTAGTAAAGGAAACTTGGGAAGAACCAGTGACATCCATTGTATCTTTCTAAACTATGATTGGAGTAAAGGCTGAAGATGAATATAAACAGATGAGAGTGGTGGGCTATCATCAAAGGAAGCCTATACATATATTAATTGACAATGAGATCACACACAATTTCTTAAATGAAGTAATAGCAAGGAGGAGTCAAAGTAGCTTGGAAACAATATCTGCTATATAAATTAGTGTAAGAGGTGGGCTTGAATTGAATTGTTATGAATATTATAAAGGGTTTGTGTGAAATATGCAATGATTATCATCCTTAACAAATGCATTAGTTATCATCTTAGAGGGTCGTGATATGGTATTGGGTGTACAATAATTGGCAACCTTAAAAATTTTGTTGTATAGCTTTTAAACCAAAACTATGAAGTTTAAATAGGAAAACCAAGCGGTGATGTTGAAAGGAAATCTAAACAAAAAGACTAAGTTAGTTTCAAGCAAAGAGTTGAATAAGATACTAAAAGGGTCTAAAGTTAGGGGATTGTATATGAAGCAAATGAGACATCCCTTAGAGTATTAGTTGTCGTAAATGAATTTGGAGGAGCAATCTAATACATTTGATAAGTTAGAAGAATTATTGGTTAAATTTAAGGTTGCATTCAAGGAACCTCATTAGATGCCTCTTAATAGAGCATAAGCTCATATCATTAGATTAAAGGAAGGGATGTAAGAAATTAACGTTAGCTAGAGCATCTTTGAGAGGCAATGATAACTCTTCAAGCCGACTAGTTATTCATGAGGGGGCCTAAATGTGTATTTGGGGCAAAGCAAATTGAAAACTTGAGACATTTGATTTCAACTAAAGGAGTGGCTATTGATGAAAGAAAGATAGAAACCATCGATAAGTGGCCAATACCAAATTCACTTAAGGAGCTAAGGGGATTCTTAAGGCTTATTAACTATTCCCAAAGGTTCAATAGAAATTATACAGGCATGGTTAGACCTCTGACAAAGTTATTAAAGAGACAAGTAGCCAAGGAGTGGAACTGGAGAGAGAAACAATAAGAACCTTTAAATTGTTGAAAAGGGTCCTTGTGACATCTTTGGTACTAGTCATGCTTAACTTCTCCTAGCCAATTATTATAAAAGTTGATGCATGTGACATATGTATAGGAGTTGTTCTCCAATAAGAAAGACATCTTATTATGCACTTAAGCAAGACATTAGCTACTAAACACTTAACGCTCTTCATTTATAAGAAGGAATTTTTGGAAATCATTAAATCGATTAAATAATGGCACCACTACCTTAATGGAAGATCATTTCAAGTCCACACTAATCATCAAAGCCTCAAGTATATGCTTGAATATAAAATCTTAACTCCCCTTTAACAAACATAACTACCTAAGTTGTTTCGGTATGACTTTGAAGTGTTATATACAAATGGGAAGGAAAACAAGGTAATAAAAACTTTATCAAGGATAACTAGTACTAAGTTGCTCACTTTAACAGTCTCTTAGGAATATACACAACTATTAGATGAGATTAAACAAAGTTTAAAGAAGGACCTAACCATTTAAGATATCGTTAGGAAGCTGAAAATAGGAGAATTGAACTCCAACAAATATAAGTAGAAAGAAGTATTATTTAGGTGGAAGGGAAGATTGGTAATTAGTTTCTATAGTAGCCTATGAAGGAAACTAATCTCCAGAAGCCATGATGAGCCATAAAGAGTGCATTCAAGAGTTACAACAAACACTAAGAAGATACAAAATGTCTTTTACTGAAATGGACTAAACAAAGATATGAGAAATTATATTAAAAAATACATCATATACTAGAGAAGTGAACATGAGAACCTTACATCTCTAGAGAATCTTAAAACTTTACCAATTCCAATTGGGTGTATGGAATCAATAAGTATGAATTTTATGGAAGGATTGCAATTATCAAGAGGAAATCAAATAGTTTGGTTATAATAGACATATTTAAAAAGTATGCAAACATGCTTTTACTGCATCTAAGATAGCCCAAACATTCTTGGATCATGTCTATAAGCTCTATGCAATGCCCAAAAGCATAGTAAGTAATAGTGATCCTCTCTTCTTAAGCACGTTCTAAAAGGAAACCTTCATGTTACAAAGAGAGAGCTTAAACTTTTCAATTATGTATCACCCTCATTTTGATGGACAGATAAAGACATTTAATAAAATCCTAAAGACTTACCCATGATGCTTTTATGGAGACACTCCCATAGATGGTGTGACTGTATATCATTGGCAGAATTATGGTATAACATGATATATCATATAGCCATTAACAATACCCTATTTGAAATACTATACAGTTATCTTCCCCTATATATGTTCCCTACTTTGATAGGGCTTTTAAGAATCTGATGGTAGATCAAGTGAAGAAAGATATGGAAACATTCTTAGCCATTGCTAAATTTCCTCTCAAAATAAGATGGAACAATAGGCAAATAAGAGAAGAATATAGGAGAAATTTGAGGTTGGTTAATGGGTATTCCTAAAAACATTCGTTGTAAAAGAAAACCAATTATAAGTTCTCTCCACTGTAGTACGGTCCATATCAAATCATAAAGAAGGTGGGTAAATGACATATAAACTGCTACGTCCCCCAAGGACCCTCACTTATTCAACATTTGAGGTGTCTCAACTTAAAAAATGTGTAGCGAAATGACATTTGATCTTAACAAAAATACCTATGACACTTTTACGTATAGACAATGCCTTTGAAATGATTTTGGATCGTATGCTGGTGAAATATCATAATAAATCTATAACTTAATTACTGGTGTAATGGAGATATGCTCACGTGAATATGTCATAAAAAAGTAGAGAAATGGTATCCCGTAAGTAGAAGGAAGAGACAACTCCATATTATAATAATACGAAATGGTACATTTTACTTAAGTCATATGAAAATATTATAGTGTTACATATGGTTTACTGTGAGAGGAGAGACCATGTAAAGGAGAGACCATATTTTACACCGTTGTAATAATCTATATGAAATTTAACAATGAAATAATTGTATCTCCTTTCTTCTCTTTCTTCTTATTATCTTCTTTCTCTCATTTTTTTGTTCATTGTATTATCTTCCATTCACGCACTCTCTTCATATAACACAATTCCAAATAACACATAAGCATACAAAACCATATTTGTTTGTACCAGTGTAAAATCACATATCCAAAACCTAGTTTTCATTACATAATACTATCCATTGTATAAAAGTCTTATAAAATTACCATTTGTTAAAAATTTCAAGTTTATGTCCTATGGAACTAGGATGTTGCATTATCTGAATTGGATTATTCATAGTCTACCTATAGTATGAGCTTACATTTCATGGCTTCCCACTCAAGATGAAGTTAAGGAAGTTGATCTAAGCTTACAAAATACCCAAAATTGATATGAAGACTTCATACATGTTTGCTATTTTAGTAGGAAAAGAATGATATATAAATGGGCAAGCACATATAAGTTCCACAAAAATGCAAAAATAAAAATCATAAACCTCTATTAATAAAAATATTATATTCATCACAACTATATAAATTGCCAATCTTCTTCTTAGTGCAAATCACCAACACTTTACATCATTTTCTCTATATTTAAAAAGATTTTAATTAAAATATATATATTTAATTATACAACAATTTGATTAAATAAATATATGATTAATAAAAATAATATATAACATTTCTTCGAATAAGCATCCATAACAATTTATAAATTAATCTATATCCATATTCTTTATACTTATTGCAATATTAAAAAGGTATAAATTATATGATAAAAAATTATCAAAGCCGTGAATGTATATAAATTATAAACTAGAGTTTACCTTGAATCTTTTCATTACATAACCAACTTATGGCACATATTAAGACCTTTAAAATTGTTAGATGAAGTGAACTACAATGAGGACTCATTATCCGACTACTCCTTCTAAAAGTAGATTTAGAAACAATAGTAAATATATGGACAACTAAGAAATTTAGTTCAATTGTTTGTATAATCAAATATTGACCTCTATTCAACTTCCACCATAATAATATATCAAAATTCTCATAAATCTGGAAAATATCAACTCCCAAATATGTATCCAACTTTTTTCTAATAAATGAAATCTTAGCCTATTATTCCTTAATAAATTCCTTCAAAATGGGATTTAAATTAATAACTTTCTTGCTTAGACAAATGTGGCAATAGAAACTAAACTTTACATTGAATTACTATTATCGAACCCTTACCCATTCTTAAAAACAAATATTACCATAAGTGCTTCATAGTGTTAACTTTTACTGAAGTTCGATCACCATACAATTTCTAAAAACAATATTCAACTATAAATATCTTGTAACTTGAATTCAAAATAGTGATAATTTTTATGGTATTATTAGTCATGTTCTAATAATTGTTGAAATTTTCATCATTCCACTTGCATCATTTAAACTGCCTCAGTAGAATAAGTGATCCTCTGAGATAATGTTAAATTGATCTTACATATGTTAGAAAAACAAATATAAGCATTTATTTTGTATCAGAAAACAATTTATTTACAACATTAAAAAATTCTATGTTTTTTATAAATTTATTTTGTCAACTCTCATTACAAAAAACATATTCATATACTTCATCACTACGTTCAGCACTTTAAATGTAGAATCCCAACTTGTTGGTCAATCCAAGTATAACTTCCTAATGTAGGGAATGTATAATTATCTTATTGTTTTCTTAAACTTCTCATTTAGGTGTTAGACCTCGATATATTATCCTATTTTAAATTGCATCCTCCCTTCTATTAAAAAATTCTAATCCCACTACTTATTCTTAACTTTGTCAATTATGGCATTATGTGTACTATGATTATCCAAACATTATTTAGCTCAAGATGTGAGTACATAAAGTCCAAATCTTGTTAATATATTACAATGTGACAGCCATATAATCTTTCTTGTGATTTCCAGATGTCTACACATCTAATGTGATCATTACTTGCTGATATTGACGGACAATATCTTCAACATCTATCTCTTTTATAAATCATAAAATTTAAAGATATCATATAGTATTATGAATAGGGATCTTAAAAGTTGACAAGAATGAAGTAAATAACATCTTAAAGTCAATATTATCTACAATTGAAAGTGGATATTCATGAGTAATGATTTTCCTAATAAATAAAATATGAGAAATTTTAGGATCATAAATTATGGTAGACATATGACTTCCTTGTACCATTCTTTTTTGACTACATATAGTTATATGAATTTTCACATGTGAGGTTTCACCTTTCGAACCTCTAATTAACAACTTCTGATAGTGCTTATATTTTATCTTAATAATTCTCTCACTTGTTTTAGTCTTTATAAAGTGATATCAAATATCACTTCTCAACCTTGAATAACTCCTATTTTTTATCCTAGATGTTCATTCATTTATTACAAGATTGTCATTTGATTGGGACAAATTACGTCCTCTATGTGGTTTATTTGAATTTTATATTAAATGGGCTATGTTAAAGAGTTAGCTTCTTTCATTTTAAATAATTTTAAATAATAAATTAGTATATCATCAACCTAAAAAATTGTTATGTTATAAGAGACCTTTGTATAACCTATGTCATGTTTTATTCTTGACATTTGTGTTTTTTTTTCCTTCTAAATAAATTAAGAATAACATCTCATTTGTTAGCATGGAGTTATTGATGTTTAAGGATGATAATAGGCCAGGTAGGTTGAGCGAGATACTTGAGCCCGAGTTCGAGCTTGATTAAGTTGATTTCTTTATATTTTAAAAATTGAAAATAAAAGACATCATTTTGTCTATAATTTTCGAGCTTCGGGCCGGATTGAGCCTGGACAACTCAAACCCAAACTTAGTCTGAGCTCAAAATTAAATAAAAGCCCTAACTTGAGTTTGAACCTGATTAACCCAAGCCAGAGCCCGAGCCCGAGCTTAAGTACCATATCTACTAATGTTACACCAAGAGAATATAAACCATACATTTAACTTCCATCATGTAGTTCAAAGCATGTATAAAATATGATCACATGTTCAAAAATAAGTGAGAGCTCTACAAGGCCAAGTTAGGGAAACAAAAGTGACCAAGTCAGTAGATGTTCGATACCTGTATCAATTAACATCGGTTCCATCAAACTAAAATTAGGTAATTTCTTACAAAATCAACCAATTTAAGTTAAGCTTGTAGTTTATAAGGAAGAAAAAGACAGATAAATGTGATGCACAAATAAAGGGAAACAAAGCCCAACCTGACCACTATTCTTTACTAGCTCAGAATCTCGGTAGAACATTCTTTTCAACAGTATCACATGATAATTAAATTGCAATTACTTTCCTTTAATTTGAATCCATTGGAAGATTAGTTGAAGCATTTTAGCAATTTTATGTGGCCATAACAGCAAAATCATGTTTGTGACTCCTTTTGAATGTCTAGTTAAAAGCACTCCGCTACATCATACAATCAGTATTCAATATCTAAAAATGGAGAAGCACAAAATCCAAATAACGTCGGGCGTATAACATAAACCAAATAAGCAAACAATGATCCTACATAATATAGCTAATATATGTTTACAGAAAGATGAAGCATTGCACATAGCTATTAGGTCGACAACTACACTCACGTCAAAAGAGGATGACGACGACAAGTGACAAAGTAGTTGAAAACGGTAATGGCAACATAGAGGCAACCACGATGGCTAAAATAAACACATAGGCAATGTTCGGGGTAATTGGGTTTTCAAAACTAAGAGGAAAAGACAACAAATTTTGTATATATACTCAAACAGAATCGGGGCACGATTTTGTGCTTTGGCCATTCTTGTTGAGGTCATTCAGATAATGCTTTATTATATAAATTAAAACATTTAACCATTTAATAAATCAAAAGTGGTTGTACTTTAGTGGTTAGAATTCTACGTTATGGCCGTAGAGACCTGGGCTCGAATCCTAGCAGCCACTTTTTCGTCTATTTTGACCGCTTTACTAATGTTAAGAGTACAACCCTTGATAATCAGGACCGCCTATTGTGTCAAATTAGTCTCCAACTTTTATATTGATCGTACATCTTTAGTATTTAACTATGTAACAATAAGTCAATGGTAGACTATGATTCCGTTGAGGCTCATCAAGTTACTCGCCTTCTGCTCTCTTCTTTTGTTGCCAAATCCCCATCTCCCCCTTTCGGCCCGTACTCTCTATCAGCTAACATTTTTAGGGGGTCACAATAGGTGCAAGCTTACCTAGGGCCTAAGCCCAGTTCAATCATAAGTCTAAGGTTTGATCAAGCTTAAGGCAGCTTAGTTCGGTCTATGAAGCTTAAGTAGTCTTATTTTTTTAATTAAAAATGAAAAATGACATTGTTTACTGTAAAACTACATCATTTTTTATATAACTATTAGGTTTTGAGTTGAGTTAAACTTGGACAATTCAAACTATTATTGTGATGTGATGTGATGGACAACAGAACCTATATACTTTAGACCTTTTGGCATATCCAATAAAATACCCACTTATGGTCCTTAGGTATAATTTCTTCTTTTGTGGATTATAAATTTTTATTTTAAATGGACATCCCCAAACACATACATATCGCAAACTAGGTGACCTTTAAATAAATCAAATGATGTCTTTAGAACAACCTTGGTTAGTACCTGGTTTAATATATACACTTCCCTCTTAAGAGCTTCAGTACACAAGGAATAGGAAGTGTAGAGCTACTTAGCATGCTTCGTACTATGTCTAATAATGTTCTGTTTCTTCTTTATGCCACACCATTCTAGTTCAGAGATCCAGGTATAGTGTATTGGGCTACTATCCCATTTTCTTGAAGATACCTCCCAAATGGACTAGGTGCTTATCCACCTTTATTACATTTACCATAATATCACCCACCTCTATCAGATCTCATAATCTTAATTTGCTTACCACCTTGTTTCTCTACTTTAGCTTTGAATATTTTAAAAGCATTCAATGCTTCATTCTTGTTATAAAGCAAGTAGAGATACATATATCGTGAGTAATCATCTATAAATGAGATGAAGTATTTCTAACCACACGAGTTCATATTTGGATTACAAATATCTGTATATATGATTTCTAGTATGTCTGAACTTCTCTTGGCACCTTTCTTTGATTTTTTGGTTTGTTTTCCCTTTATACAATCCATACAAGTTTCAAAATCAGCAAAATCCAAAGTACTAAGTACTTCATCATTCACCAATCTTTTAATCCTTTCTATGGAGATATTTCCTAATCTCACAAAATAGAGAAATTTTCATTCATAACATAATGTTTTATTCCAGCATGAACATGTGTTGCATTGTAACATGTATTATCTTGTAAATTAAAACAAAAAAGACCATTAAATAATGTACCATTCTTAACAAATTCATATTTATAATTTAACTTAAAAGATTCATCTAAAAAATGAATGGAATATGCAAAAGGTACAAGTCTTAAAACTAAAATCAATTTCTTAGAGAAATTAGGAATATAAAATGTCTTTTCTAATTTCAAAACAAAACTAGTACATAAACTTAAATTGCAATCCCCAACAACCCCTACACGTGAACGTATCTTGTTTCAAGATGAGATATACTACTCACTTCCTTAGGTTTTGCAAAGCCTGCAACTCATTTGTAATATGGATTGTACAACCAGAATCAATTCACCACGTGTCATGACAAACTTAATCCATATTAGATTCAAAACAAACTAGTGAGATTATATTACCTTTCTTTTCAAGTCATTCCTTATGTTTGACATAATCCTTCTTAATGTGTCATTTTTTCTTACAAAAGAAGCATTTGAATTCCTTTTTAATGTCAACTTGGGTAGGTATTTGACATTTTCCCCTTGAGTTATCTTGATTTTTCTTCTTTCCTTAAACAACTAGATATGCACTTTATGAACTCTCTCCCTGTTCCATCGACAATCTCCCTTCCTTTTGAACACACATGGTCATTAATTCACTTATTGACCACTTATCCTTATATGTATTATAAAAGATTTTAAAGGGTCCATATGGTGGTAAAAGGATGTTCAAAATGTAATGAACAAGGAAAGAATTAGACATCTTAACCTCGATTTTCTTTAACTGAGCTACAATGTCCCTCATCTTCATGATGTGCTTATGCACACCTCGGACATCGGTGAGCCTTATAAATGAAAACTTCATAATCACGGTGCTTACAATTGTTTTGTTTGAAGTTTCGAACTGGTCATCAATAGCCTTTAGTAGAGCACAGACATTGCCATGTTATTCTACAGAACCACAAATGCCAACATAAATTTTAATTTTTATGAACATCACATTTAGGCAATCAGATCTCTCCCAATGTTAATAAAGAACAATTTTAGCTGTAGCACTAGCCTCAGTTACCTTAGGTGGTTTATCTTTTTGGATAGCATAATCAATGTGCATCTACTCCAGATGAAGAAGAATTCTCTCCTTTTAAATCTTATAATTTTCACCGCTCAATTTAAGAATTTCACAACTTGTATCAAAGAAACTAACAATTTGAATGGCCACATAAATTCAACATACATGCGACTTATCAATAAATTAAGAGGAATAAATTATATGTATGTTTTACAAACGTAAAGATATTTTAAAAGAAATAAATCAAATGACATAAAAATTATCTGTGGGCTAAATTTTTAATTTAAACAAATTTATCCTAAACTTTAAGATAAAACTATCAAATTATATTCCAATTTCTAATACCTATGGGAAAATTAAGAAAAATAATTTGATATCTCATTCTAATTAATTATTTAAATATAATAAAAATTCTTGTGGGATAAAATTTATTATACTAGAATAATTAACTAAAATTAAATGTCTCAACTTTTTATATGATTAATTAGAGAAATGTATAATTTTATATAATTAGGGTTGCTGTGGCTAAACCTTAATAATTAATCACTAAAACAATTTATCCAAAATTCTATTCACAAATCACAATGCAAAATATAAACATAATAATCATGTGATAATCTGCTTCATGTTGAATGTTTATACAAATACAATTTCAATTCATAATAACTATGAATATCACGTTTAATTCAGTTGGCAGATGCTCATCATGTGACCTATGAGGGCATGGGTTTGAGCCTCAACCATTGCATCATAATTTGTTTTTTAAAGCAATACACAAAATGAATTTTTTTGGTGAGAGGTCTTCTTCAACCTCTAGTTAGGTCATAATGACCCAGTTCGTGACCGGCCATATACGAAACAAAACCAAATCATAAAAAACATCATAAAACTGATTTTTTAAAAAATGTTAAAACACTTCCAAACACTTAATTGAAGATTTCTACCTTTAATTGAAAGAAAACCTTACAAAAACAATTCTAAAATGAAATTTTTTTAATTTTTTTTTTCAGGATTTGAAATCTCAAATACTAAAACAAAGCAGAGGTCATAAGGCTCTGATATCAAATGTTAGCTAATTCAACATTAATATACATTAGAATAACATATAATCTAAATGTAGAAGAAAACGAAATACCTCTAGCCAATTGATGGTTTTGTTTGAGTTTGTGTTTTTGGAATTCTTCTAAGATGTCAATTCCTAATTCTATGTTGTTGTTTTTAGAAGAGAAAAGAAGGTTAAGGACCCCAAAAGCCTTAGTGGAAAAACATATATCAGTGTGCTCCTTCAAGCACATTGTCATTTTCCATAAAAATAGGACATTCATACCCATTAACTACATAACTTTGGATCATTTATGACTACCAAAAATCTGAAAAGTTCTCACATCCTTGATAATAAATGCCTTATCTTGAGCATATGGAGGTGGGATGTTTCTAACCAAATTTCATTTTTTTCCCATTCTTTAAGATTCCTGCCATTTAGCAATTGAGCAGAAGCAATCATTATGATTGTATAAGCAAATAATTATTATGATTATAGGGATTTTGGTTTTCATAACGAATGAGTAGTGGCAGTCGAGTGGGTGGGGGTTGGGTAACTTAGGTTATTTAGATTAGGTTAGATTGGTTCATGTCATTTGATTTTGATTGATTTTGGACTTTTTTTAGAAAGTATAATGAATTAGGCCATTCAAGGCAACCAAGCAACCTTCCTAGGCATTAGAATGTTTAAAGACTAGATATTCCATATTTGGGTATAAGAGTCATATTTTTGAAGATTGGTTTTGTGTAGATTGAGATAGCTTCTGATTTGGAGGAATAGGTTATTGTTCAACTACCACTCGGTCAAACCTTTACTCTGAAAAATATAGGCATTTCTTTCATCCCAAATAGCTTTGACAATAAAGGAAAAAGTTATGCAAAAGCACCAGTTGATTGTTTCATTTGAAGATGTAATATATCCACACTATGCTTTGACACTACTATGTAGGGATAGGGTTACATACTATCAGACCTTCCCAGATCCCGCTTCAATGCGAGACTTCAGACTGGGTGTGATGATGATGATGCTTTGACAGTGTTCCACTTATTAGGGGCATTCACAATATAGCACCCATGTAGAATTGATTTCCAACTAGTGGTGATAAAGTCACATTGAAAAAACAAATGATTCAACAAGTGTAGAATTTTGATACGTTAGAAGTTATGTTAAATTTTTAACTAAAGTCAACTCTTAAGTGGATAAGTTCAAACTATAGGAACTTCTTTTTATATAATTTCAATCAATAGGCCAAAAAAATTCCTAAGTAAATGGGTATTTTTATCTTTTACCCAAAACAAAAATAGTGAGATCTCATAATCACGAGGTATCCTAAATAAATAGGAAATCTTAAAAAGATACAAATTCTAAAATAGTAATGTTTTCTCACAGTTCCCTCAAGTCAGTAAATAGATATTCTCCATTCCCAACTTATATACAACATTTTTTAAAATTGAACTAATTACCCTTTAGTAAGTACATTAGTAAGTTAATCCTTTACAGTCACATAAGATGTGTAAATCAATTTACTCTCCAGTTTTTCTTTTATGAAGTGTTTGTCAACTTTAATGTGTTTTGTTTGATTATGTTGTACCAAGTTATAAGGTATACAAATTGTATATTTACTATCATAATAGAGTCTTATTGGAAAATTCCATTTAATCTTTAAGTCTTTTAAGATAATTTTCAACCAAATTAGTTCACGTACATTTTAAGCCAAAATTTTGCTTCTTATTTCTCCACGCCATAAGTTTCCCACTAAGAAAGATGTAGTATTCTAAATTTGATCTCTTGTTAACAATTGATCCTACATAATATGCATCCATTTATGCCTCAAGTACTAGACCTTGATTTTTCTAAAACAAAATAAATTTTCCTTGTGACATTTTGAGATGTTGTAATACTTGATGAACAATTTGTATATGAACTTTTTTTGAGCTATGCATGAATTAACTTATCACACTCACTTCAAATGCTATATATAGTCATGAGTGAGATAGAAATATAAGCCTTCCTATAAGGCATTGATACGTTTTCCTATCTATTGCAACATCCTCCATTGCCTTTCTAGGTTTAATGTTCAGTTATATCAAAGTACTTGTTAGTTTGCAAGTTATTTTGCCTATTTCTCTTAGGAGATTAATAACATACTTTTGTTAGTAAATAAAAATACCTTGCCTAGAGTGAGCTACTTTAATATTGTCACAAATAATGGGATAATTTATATTTACTATACACCTCTATTTATATACATGATGTGTGCCTAAAGTATGGAGAAAATCTCAATCCTTACAATTAAGGTTCCTAAAATCGAGTTATAATCCCTATATTATAATTTATAATCTATAATAGTAACACTCCCCCTTAAGCTAGAGCATAGATATTGATCATACTCGGCTTGTTATACAGATATTCAACCTAGGTCCCATATAGATCCTTTGTAAAGAGATCCCCTAGCTGCTCTCCATTCTTCACATATCCTGTATATATTAGATTTATTGCACCTTTTCACGAGCAAAGTGACAATCAATTTTAATATGCTTAGTTCATTTAAGAAACACATGATTAGAGGCTATGTGAAGAGTAACTTGGTCATCACACCATAATTTTGTTGGCATTGATACTTTAAGCCCAATTTTGGTCAAAAGATAATACATCCACATTATTTCACACATAGACTGTGCCATAGCTCTGTACTCTGATTCTGTAATCAAGCGAGAAACAACATTCTTTTCTGTTTCTTACTTTTCTATGAAACCAAATTTCCCCCAATAAAGACACAATACCCTATGGTAGATTTTTTTATCAATCTTGGACCCTGCCTAATCTACATCTGAGAAGCATTCTATATAAATATGAACATGATTTCTATAAAGTCCAAGTCTAGGTGCTCCCTTTAAATAACACAAGGTTTGCTCCAAGCGGCCCAGTGGTGAGCTATTGGTGGAGACATAAATTGACTCGAAGGAAGTAGTGGAGTTAGAGTGGAACCAGTTAAGATTTAGAGTGGAACCAGTTAAGAATAATGAAAGATTGGACGATCCCATTAATTCAAACAATGATGACAACATTGATAATGAACATGAAAATGGTGTAGTTCTTGAAAATTTGAAGAAAAAGTAAATGTTGAATATGGACAAAATGAATTTTAAATACATATTCTAAATAGTCATCAACTAATTGAGATCAATTATATTGATTATGGAAGTTTTATTGAAAATAATAAATAGCTAAGTGGAAAGGAGCTTAATGAACGCTTTTACAGACCAAGTAATAGGTATTAATCGATTGGTATAACACTATTGTAAGCATTGAGTGTAGAATTTGCAAATGTCATATTTCAAATATGTTTTTATGGATTATGTTGTGCAAACAAGCTTCAATATCAGGTAAAACAAGACTGAGAGCAATATGATTAGGGTTAGTTGTATTAAAGGATGTCAATGGGAGTTATATATTAGAGATGATAAAAATGACAATTGTTTCAAAGTGAAGACATACATATTTGATCACCAATTAGAAGAGTGATACCAAGGAGGGCCAAAAGAGCAAGGAAAAAATGAGTCAAAGAAGGTGAGAAATCCAAAAAAATTTCACAAAAGATTCAAATGCAAAAATGTAGAAAATGTGATAAGTTTAGTCATAACTTGAAAGATATAGCAAAGAAAGCCTAAGAATACATGTTAAACCATCTTCAAACATAAGTGACTTTTATTTAAAAATTACTAATATTTCCATACATATACACGATATATGAATATGAATACAGAATTTAGGCCTATTATATTTAAGCGAACAATTTAAAGGTCCAAAAGTTGTAATCAAGGTATCTTAATAGGTATATGCATATTTTTTTATGTTATTCTATATAAAAAATATTTACATATGTGCTTTGATCGAATTTTATTATTTATTATATGTTTTTAATTAATATAGGTTATGAGTTCTAATAGTAGACAAGAAATTAATATACCTAGTTAGTAAAGCAATAACAAGAGTTCCATCTATAACATTTAGATCCACATATACAACTAAAAGAAAATATAAAGATAATAATTCTCGTATAATCAAGTTATTATTTGAACCAAGAGATCTAAGGTTCAAAGGAAAATTAAGCAACTTGACAACAATTACATATTAAAGTAAAGAAGAGGAAATCAATATTGGAAAGAGGTGGATAATCATCACAAGAGCAAGTTTTTCAGTCTAGTATACATATAAAAAAAGTAATATAGAGTATAATCAATCACAATAAATGCAATTACATGTATTTTTTGACCATTGAATTTCATATGATAAAAGTAAACATTTAACAATTAATTCCCTTTGACATATTCTTTCTGTCGACTAATTATATATGAATTGTAAGTCATTCTAATATTGGCTAAACAATATATATTTTGTGAATTCTAATTTTGTTATGTTATGTCAAGTGCATTTGCTTTACTATATTTTTGATACATTACAAGTTGTCACCTACTTTGCACAACTAAATGCATTTGTTTTTACTACTTTTTTAATAATATTATAAGAATTTATTATGGTTATGCCACTTGCTCAATGTAAATAACAAGAATTAATTACAAAATATGTTGAATAAAAATTTGACAAAAGTGTCATTGTCATAACAAAAGAGCATTATTATCACATCACTCAAATTACTAACAGTGTAAATACAAAATATCATAATCATGCAATTTAAATAAAAAAATTTGACTAAAATTCCATTGAAATAAGAATTCAATAAAATCTATATTCATTTTCTTATAAAATAACTAAAAATTATACCTATATAAATTACATCAAATCCTGCAACAATATTCAGCAATACAAATTTGAACTCTTTTTCCTCTTTGGCCAATATATTAATTTCTTCTTCCATACTCTTTATTTGCTTCTCAATCTCCTCAATTATCTTTGTTTCAACATCCATCTTTAAAAGAGCCACATCTTTCTTTAACTTATGAATTCTTTCAATAGTCCTCTTAGAAAAATTCTCATCGTACATGTTAAAAATGTTAGATCTTCCAACTTGCAAACATAATAGTTCGACCATTTTAAATAAGAAACAAGCTTTTTCATTTTATAGAAAATCTATTGATAATTTACTATACATTTTTGACATTCATAAAATCTCCTATTTAAATTATAATAACTCTATGAAATTTATAGCAGGGAATTTAATCACAATAGCAAAACCAACATGTGAACATTGGAGCTGAAGGTTGTATAAGTTGATGACATATAAAAAATTACCTAATGATAAGTTATTTAAAGAACTTGTACATAAAACAACAATTTTGTTATAAGCAATGGTTAGAACAAATTCTTAATATGATCTTTGATCCCACAAATAAAAACTCTTATTATTTTATTTATTCAAAATTACTGCCACTGGGTATAAGATGGACCATAAATGAGGCTGGAAGTTATGTTAGTGATATGAAAACATAATTTGAATGTACTTTAAGGTGGTGAAGTAAAATTTTCAAAGCTCATAAAAATATTTACAATTAAGAAATTAATATGGAAGAAAAAGATGGATAATTTAAAATTAAGAGAAAAAGAAATACACACATAATCACACACACACACACACACACACATACATACACATAAATATATGAATCAAAGAGCTTATCTTCTTAAAAATTACCAAAATAATCTCTCAATATATTGTACTATATAATTTATAATTTTACATCAATCATGTCTCTAAAAATCATAACAATACAAATTTGAAATAACAACAATCTATTTATTTCTTTTAATATTATTTTTAATATATTACATATATAAATAATAACCATAATTAATATAAAAAAGATCATTTAATCATCATATAAATATAAAATTAAGGATAGTATAAAGTACTTAAAATACTACAATTTTATCATATAATAAATAAAATTTACATCAAAACATCAAATAAAAAGAATAATAAAGATAAATGACTCTTTAAGTATTATAAGAAGAGTTTATGCCTAGGAAACAACTAACTAAGAGTAAAACCTGGATAACTAAGAGTAAAACCTGGAACAAAATCATTTACAGTTATATTTATATTGCATATATAGAATTTAACATATATGTCAGATATAAGTGAAATTAAAAAAGAGAAGAAATGAAAACCTAGAATTTCATTCAATATAATATTCGCTTAAATCATATTGACGTTAATTCTCATTGTTCTAAAATCTTCATCATTGAGAGGAGTCTCACTATAACCATCATTCAAATTCATTGTACCAAATGACATGTAAATACCTTCCTATCTAATATTATCTCCCAAGTCACTCTCATTTATCAAACTCAGTCCCTTAAAAACTCAATCTGCCAAAAAATTGATATAATCAAGGCAAATTAGATCTACAAAACTACTTGTTCTATTAAAAGTCCTAGTAAATAAATAAAATTAAATTATTAAGAAATTATAAGCAATAATGTTCAACTTAATAATGATAATAATATAGCTTTACTGAAGTTTCAAATTGTATCGGACAAAGATCAAGTCGTTCTATCTTTTGTGTTCCAATATATTCCTTTTCTTGAAATGGATGGATTCAAATATGCTCCAATTCCTTTTGCACCCTGTTGCACTCAAACATTGACTCAGAATTCAAATTGCAAACCTTAACAATTCTAGAACACCACTTTCAAATTGATCCTATTAAGCAATTATAAGAAAACAAAAGTAATCTTATAAAAAAAAGTGATGATTGATTTTCAACAAGTAATAGAAGTGAAAAAATGTATTCCTGCATTAAGTTTGTCTCTTTGGAGAATAACAATGGGTATCCAAAAATATCCTTATAAATCTCCATTTATGAGCTTAAGAGGTCTTACATTATCTAATGGGCAACAATAATTGTAATAGTTAATAACATTTTCATATTAATTTCAACTTTTTTTGTAAAACTTGGTCTAACAATGACACTAGAATTAAAAAATGCCTTAACTATGAACAACAGAGAGTAAAGTTGTCTTTCTTATCTCTTATTGATAATTGCAAGATAAGGTGTATAAAAAGAAGGGCTATTTTTTAAATTGGCCTTGATTGCTTCCTTCACCCTCTCTATGACATCATAAATATAACTTACTATTGCCTTCTTATCACTATCAACCAAACGAAGTGCCTTACCAAAGGCTCACAAACTCGGATGAAAAATTAATATTGAGACTAAAACTCATGATCATTAAGTATAATTCTAGAAAGCTTCTATCTAGCATTAGACCTAGCATCCTAAGATATAACTCACTTATCACTTGTAAATATTTGCCTCAACTCCTTCTTCCTTAGAATAAAACATTAAAGTAATAAGAAATTTGTTGAAATTTTTTATCATAATAGGACTAGATAAATTTTTACTATCAGCAAAATCATTTCTTATTAAATTTAGGACCCATGCTCGATGGTAGATGAACTTAATCACTTTTTTTTACTTTCTACACAATCTCATTAATGATAGGAAAATATCTAGCATCTCCTATAGTTTTTGACATTAGGTTAATGCAATATGTAGCACAAGGCCAAATGCCTCAATAGACTTCAAAAACATTGTCCCTTTTGTAAAATAAACAAAAAATTAATAATAAGCTTTTGTCTTCTATTTGTCCAACTATTACACATGATTGAACACCCAAAGTAGCCCAAGTCATTCTTCTTTCATCCAAATAACTGTTTATTTCATAAATAAAGCTACTTAGAAGTTTACATCTGTAATCTTCAATTGAAGGAGCTTTGTATCCTAGACTATAAGATGCAATATCATCCATCATAGGTTGATAATAATAAAATTAAGCAGCATTGAATGTTACACCTAAATCATACCACGTTTGAGTCATTGTCATGTCCACATTATAAGCTGCTTCTTTATATTGTAAACTACTACAGATTGAAGGCTAAGCTCTATGAGTTGTTCATGATGCAGAAAATTTAGACACCTATCTTCTTCTCTTCCTTACATGAAGTGTAACATTTCCTTTTTATTAGGAAGGAAATCCACCTTCAACATCTTCAGTATCATCCTGACCACCATAAAATGAACTTCCACTACCATTTTCATAGTTTTGTTTTGTTTTGTTTATCTTTCTCATGCTAATACTCTTCAAGCAAAGTCTTCATTTTCTATTTCACATTATGATATATTTTCTTACAAGGCTTCACATCACCTTTGATCCTAACCAAATAATTCTTTAATCTACTGATTTCCCCACCTTTTAAATGTTTTTGCAATACATATAAATGATATGATTCTTCCTTCCAAGAACCAATCTAGCATAGCTCAAGCTGGATTATCGAATCTTCCTAAACCTAAAACAACTTAATTATTTAGTGTGCTTGAACTTTCCTCCATTTATCTGTAAAATAAATAAAGACATATATCCAAATTAAATTAATAACTTCATATCAAAATAAATTGTTCTTCCCACTTAAGTTTAGTAGTTGAATGTTTATTGTTCAACTCAACACTAACATAAGAGAACATATATTTTATATAACTAATTTTGTATGATTATATAATTTAACCATAAAGACGTACAATCATAATTATAACTTTTTTTGTGTGATTACATAATTCAGTCTTAAATTCATAATGATAAGTTTATAGCCCATTCTACGTGGTTACATAATTCAACCATAACTCACAATTATAAGTCTACAACCAATTTACGTAATCATATAACTCAACTATAAACTAACCCATTTTGTTTGATTATACAATTCAATTTATGATATATATAAAAAACCCATTTTGTTATAAGTTGACAACTACTTTATGATAACTCATTTCGTACACAAAATAAAAAACAAAAAACAATCAAATAACTAAGCATTATTATCTTTATTTTGACTTCTTTGCCAAATTTAATCAATATTGTTATTGAAATCTCAATTTCTAAATTTAATTTGGCAATCTTTCATTCCCTAAGTTTAGTCAACATTCTTACTCAAATCAACTCAACATACATTACATGATTCAATTTCATTTAACATAATTCACCGAGAATAAAAAATTAAATATGCACAATTACACATATACTACACAACACAAAGTCACAAGTACATAATTCAACACAATTCAATATCCATATATTTGAGAAGATATTTTTGCATAATACAAATACACAATTCAACATAATTTAATATCCATATATTTTGGGAAGCTCTTTCGATCCACAATTCCATAATTTTTTTGTAATTTTTTGCAACCTTGACTGAGTCCCCTTAGTCTCGTGACGGTGGTCCTGTACTCATGTGGTTTGTAAGGCTATTGGATGTTGGAAACTTAGATTGTTTGTAACCTTAATTGTGTGAGTTGTGTGACTGTGAAGTGTAAATTATGGGTGCGACAAGTTTGCAGTGCAAGTATGGCATAACTGCGCCTCTGTGGCGATGGTGCATTGTGTGAGTGTATGGAGAATGAGTGAGAGTGACAACATGGATGTCTTAGAGTTTAAGGAGATGACGATGGTGTGGCCGATGAGTGGTGGCGAGCAACTACACGTAGAGACTGGAGAGTGAGCGAGAGGTTTAGAGGATGGCTCATGAGCAACGGTGGCTAATAGACGAAATGAGAGAGGAAAGTGAGTGAGACTGCGAGGTAGTAGCTGAGATAGCCCAAAGGGGTAGTGGGAAGGGGATCAGGTAAGTTTAAGGTTAAGGTTAAAATTTTTTAAAAGTTCAATGTAGTCATTTAAAATTCCAGATTTTTATTTAAGTTCGTTAAGTGGCCTGTATTTTATTACTGACTGGTACCATTTGGTATAGACCAATACCTTCTGATACCTAAAGTTGGTACAAAATAGCTAAGTACCGTACCATTTTTTGGTCTATACTTACCATTGTTCGTCTGTTCCTAACTTGCCTATTTGAAGTTTTAACAAATAATGATATATAGTACCTAACACTTTCAACTAAGCTATGAGTAATTTCAGTTCGAAGTTTCAAAAAGGTGTTGTATAATACTCTCTTGAAAAAGAGAAAGAAAGGTAAATAAGAGAGAGGAGAGGATTTTTCAAACATAAGATTACATTTAGGAGTCGTTTGGTTCCACTTCTGTTTTTCTATTATTGTTTTTGGTTTCTGCTTCCTATTTTTGGTTTCTGTTTTTTCCTTAAA
>JAOQMP010000004.1:6471383-6485346 GCA_027563575.1 Erythroxylum pedicellare
TTCTAATTGGTACAGATGGGAAAATTTTATGAACTCTTTGAAATGGATGCCCATGTAGGAGTTAAAGAACTAGATTTGCAGTATATGAAGGTATTGATTGGTTTTAGCCAACACTCACAAATCTGTTAGTTTCTTCTGGATACTGGCCTCTTTCTCTTGTGACCTCCTTGCTGTATTCCCGCAAGCAAATGTATTTTCTCTTATGTTTCTCTCATCTCTAATTTGTTCCTGCTTCATTAGGGAGAGCAACCTCATTGTGGTTTTCCAGAGAGAAACTTCTCAATAAATGTGGAGAAATTGGCAAGAAAGGTTGGGCAGATCGATGATCTCTAGCCTAATTCACTTTTCTTTATTTTTTACATTTATTTTGCATATGTGTTCTCTGAGGAGCTTGCCTTGCAGAACAGGGTTATCGAGTTCTAGTTGTAGAGCAGACAGAAACACCTGAACAACTGGAGCTCCGAAGGAAAGAAAAAGGTTCTAAGGACAAGGTATAATGTGTTTTAATGTTTGTCCTGTAGTAGGCTTATAAATTGCTACGTGTTTTAATGTTTGTCCTCGAGGACCTCAACTGGGTAACAATGTTTGGAGTACATCTTTCATTAGATATTGAAATTTTCTGGCACTTGGACTTGACGATATAGCAATCATTCATTCGCTTGTATTTGCTGATTATTGTTCTTTTTTGGTTATTTATTTTCCTTCTCAATTGGATTGTTTTGTGGTGGTTTTGTGATCAGTTCATAATCTCAACTTTGACAGTTTTTTTATTGTTTTAGGTTGTGAAACGTGAAATATGTGCCATAGTTACAAAAGGAACACTAACAGAGGGTGAATTGCTTTCAGCAAATCCTGATGCTTCGTATCTTATGGCTGTGGCTGAAAGAAGTGAGCATTTGACAGACAAAAGTTTCCAGCGTTTGTTCGGGGTGTGTGTGGTTGATATTGCCACCAGCAGGATTATCCTTGGACAGGTTTGTTCTTTCGTAGTAGTCATCGCCATGTTTTATGTGTTTAAAAGCCAGTGGTCATTTCAATGTAACCATGGTCAATCATGAATGAATCTTTGCCAGTTTGTGGATAATGAAGAATGCAGTTTATTTTCTGCTCTATTGTCCGAGTTGAGGCCAGTAGAAATCATAAAACCTGCAAAGATGCTCAGTTCTGAAACTGAAAGAGCAATTATGAGGCACACCAGAAATCTGTTGGTCAATGAGTTGTTTCCTCTCTCAGAGTTCTGGGATGCTAATACAACTGTTCGTGAAGTGGAAATTATCTACAAGCGTATTAGAGATCAATCTGCTTCTGGAAATCTAATTGAAGGGGATTTGGAGTCAGTTAATCTTCATACTGAAGATAAGAAATCAAGGTGGATGCCTGTCATTTTGTCCGAGCTAGTGAACAAAGGAGAAAATGGTAGCCTTGCTCTTTCAGCTCTTGGAGGCACTCTATATTATTTAAAACAGGCTTTTCTGGATGAGACATTACTTAGATTTGCAAAGTTCGAATCACTTCCTTGCTCTGAGTTTGCTGGTATTGATAAAAAACCATACATGGTTCTTGATGCTGCTGCCATGGAGAACCTTGAAATTTTTGAGAACAGCAGAAATGGAGATTCTTCAGGGTATTCATTTTATGCACATTATCTTGACAAGATTACTGTCATGCACATTATTTTGACAAGATCACTGTTTTAATTATCCTAAGGCAATTGATTTTTCTATGAAGGACATTATATGCACAGTTGAACCATTGTGTCACAGCTATGGGAAAGAGGCTACTGAAAACATGGCTAGCTAGGCCTTTATACCATTTGGATTCTATTAAGGTCCGCCAAGATGCAGTAAAAGATCTACAAGTAAGATTCTATTTGGTAGTCATGGTTTAGTTTGTACAATGTTTGACAGGGCTATCATCTTTATCCATTATGTTTCTAGATTTTGATCATTTGCAAATATTTGTGGTCCATTGATTACATCTGTAAGTTCTTGTGTCCTATGGTGCCTGAAATGTGTTGTCTAGTAATTTGAATCTGCTGTCAAGATAGTTGTGATACATTCCTTTTCTTCACAATTCTGTTATATTTTAGCTCTTATGACATGTTTTGATTTAATTTTGTGAGGGGCTTTAAAGATTTAGTTTCATTTCCGGTTGTAAGTTTTGAATCCATTCCGAAGTTGAAACTTTGTCATTGCATATGTACTTAACATATCACATTCATATTGACAACAATGGATCAAAGAACTATAATCTGATCTGGAATAACTGTGTCTTATTGATGGATCTACTTATCTCAGTTTTGGTTCCATGGATCTATGTTTTATGCCACCTTATGTTCACCTCTTGTTGCTTCTCCCAGTTATGGTTGTACCTTCACTATGATGTGTTTATGCTACTCAGGGAAAAAATCAAACAATGGCACTTGAATTTAGAAAAGCACTTTCCAGACTTCCGGACATGGAACGATTGCTTGCCTGGATATTTACTAGAAGGTAAAGCTGAGAAGGAACGCCCATGTATTTAAACATTTCTCTGGCATTAAAAGAATTACAGTCTTTGGTACATTAAGTTTCTATGCGCACTGGACTCAATGCAGTGAGGCAAATGGAAGAAATGCAAAAAAAGTGATTCTGTATGAGGATGATGCAGCGAAGAAGCAGCTGCAGGAGTTTATATCTGCTTTACGTGGCTGTGAATTAATGGCCCAAGCATGTTCTTCACTTGGTGTCATATTGGAACATGTTGAGGCAGGGCAACTACATTATTTGTTAACACCTGGTATGTTGGATTTCATGCTTTCTGACCATTTCAATGCCTTCTGTCATCTTATTTCGCTATGTTTCTTCAGGTAATGGTGTTCCTGACATTCATTCAATTCTTCAACAATTCAAGGATGCCTTCAACTGGGCAGAAGCCAACAGTTCCGGACGTGTCATTCCTCTTGGGGGAGTTGATGCACAGTACGACACTGCTTGTAGAAGATTGATGGAAATTGAGTCTGATTTGGCTAAACACCTGAAGGAACAACAGAAGTTGCTTGGAGACACATCAGTAAGAACCTTTCTACAATATGTTGGTATTTGGTTGTGGAATATGTTCTGCAATTAAAGAAGTCCTGTGTCCTTGCATGAAATGTTACAGATTACTTATGTGACGGTTGGCAAAGAAGCTTATTTGTTAGAAGTTCCAGAGCATTTACGTGCAAGCATTCCTCGAGATTATGAGTTGCGTTCATCCAAAAAGGTAAAGAATGGATCTATGATTAGTGGACTATAGTGTAATGGAGTTGCTTCCTGTCACATAAATGAATAGTAAAAATTTGAATCAACACTAGGTGTATGTCTTCCCAATTTTAGCGTACTCGTAGGGAAAGCATTTGCACTAACTTCTCAAATAAGGATGGCCAAATGCTGACAAGAATGTTTTTATTAGAATTTCCTGAAAGTCTTTATGAACTAATACATTGTGTTTCTTGCTCCTTTAGAATTCCAAACATCTAATTGCATTACCAAATTTCAAGAGTTACTATAAAGATCAATTGACAAATGACTTATTTATCTGTTTGTCACTGTGACCCAGACCTAATCTTTCCCATCACAGGCACTGTACTGGAGGACTGTTCTGGACTTGCTTTTCTTAGTTTCAGTTGCCTTTTTTTTCCTCATAGAATGTGGTATATGCAGGGGTTTTTTAGGTACTGGAACCCAAATATTAAGACATTCTTAGCTGAGCTCTCACAAGCTGAATCTGAAAAAGAATCCACATTGAAGAGCATTTCACAGCAGTTAATTGGACGCTTCTGTCTGCATCATGATAAGTGGAGGCAGCTGGTTTCCACTGTTGCAGGTATGAACATAAACACCTACATTTGATCAGGTGACGTAAGGCTGCTTTTCTTATCTGCTTTTTCCCATTATGTTTCCCCTATCCCAGTCCTCCAATGTTTTGCATTTCATTTTGCTCAAGGGACAAGAAATAATTTTATCCCTATTCTTGATAAGTTTATAATCCTTGCCTGAAATTTAATTTATGCACATTGCAGAACTAGATGTCCTAATCAGTCTGTCAGTTGCTGGTGATTTTTATGAAGGACCGTCATGTTGTCCAATCATCTTGCACCCTTCATCATTATCAAATGAAGTGCCGCGATTGTCTGCAAAATGCTTGGGACATCCTGTTCTTAAGAGTGAATCATTGAACAAGGGTGCATTTGTCCCCAATGATATTAACATTGGTGGTTCTGGTTGTGCCAGTTTTATCCTTCTCACTGGCCCTAACATGGGTGGAAAGTCTACCCTTATCCGCCAAGTTTGTTTGGCTGTGATTCTGGCTCAGGTATTTTTATTTTCTTGTAGCATGTTGGCATTGTGCTGTTTGTCCATACCCAATAGTTTTTGCTCTTGCACAGGTTGGGGCTTCTGTTCCTGCACAAAACTTTGAATTGTCTCCTGTTGACCGAATATGTGTACGAATGGGTGCAAAAGATCATATAATGGCTTGTCAGAGTACTTTCTTAACAGAACTTTCGGAAACTGCACTAATGCTGGTGAGTTTCTAATGTAGTTCAAAGCATGTTATAGGAGAAATTTACTTATCTCATGGTTGTTTTCCTTATGAGTTAGTTCATTTTTCCTTTATTTATTGGAGGACTTGCAAATAATCAATTTGATTTTTGTTACTATTAAACTGGAATTGAATAAAGAAGAGCAAACTCAGGAATTAGGAATTGTTCATGTTTTCATTCATGTAATGTGTGTTACTTACAAACTGCCATGTCAGTTTCATGTTTTGGTTGTAGTTTCAGTCACATGTCTCCTATGTTCTCTACTAACAAGTGACAGTTACTATGATTGGGTATATCTCCTTTAAAATTATAGCAACGGTTATATTTAATCAAAATGAAGAGGACCGGAAAGTAAACAGTCATTCATCAGAAAGATTGATTCTTGGGATTGTAGGTTCTCCTTAATGAGCCCTTGATTTTCAGCAGTAGGTTGACAAGGAAGAAAATGTAGCAAACAAAAGTTTCTTGTTAATTCTACTGCAGATTTTAATGTTAAAAGATCCTCATAAGATCCCAAACCTGGGAATGTAACAATTATCTTTTCCCTGAAACTAGCAGAGGCAGCTTTTCTGTCTGCTCACATTTATCTCATATTTGAACTTTTTATATTTGCTTCCAGTCTTCTGCAACTGGTAATTCCTTGGTTGCTCTGGATGAACTTGGTCGGGGCACATCAACATCAGATGGACAAGCAATAGCGTAGGTGTCATTGGATTTGCAATTGTTTAAGTTTTGAACAGCTTATTCTTTTTGGGTTATACCTTCAAGTTTTAGTTTTGTTAGTCCCCTGATCTCTTGGTTTAACTCAACCTTGATAAATATCCCTCCTGTTATTCTATCCTTGGCAGGGAATCAGTTCTTGAACATTTAGTCCACAAGGTGCAGTGTCGAGGAATGTTTTCAACTCACTATCACCGATTAGCTGTAGACTACAAGAAAGATCCCAAGGCATGGATCTATTTTTTTATGTTGGCTACTGTGTTTTTCCCTTTTTTCTACTGACACTGATATGTTTTTTAATTTACATAGGATAAACTGAGGTGTTGGTTTACTTTCTGACGTTTAAAACATAAAATGTAGATAAATGCCAAAATGCTTTAAATGCGCATGGTGATTGAATTTATATGATGTCTTCTTTGTAATCTCTTTCGTTTCTGCTATATGATAGGTTTCACTCTGCCATATGGCTTGTCAAGTTGGAAATGAGGTAGGAGGAATAGAAGAAGTTACATTCCTTTATAGATTGACGCCTGGTGTATGCCCAAAAAGCTATGGTGTGAATGTTGCAAGACTGGCGGGTAAGATTCTTGTTACTTTGATGCCTTTTTCTGGATTCTTCGAATGATCTCTGAAACTTCTTGTCAGGTGCAACTGACTCACTACAAATAATAGTGACAGCAATCATGAAACTACTGGAGATTTACTTAATGTCATAAAGTTTCTTTACTTTCTCAGAGTTCATATGAGACGCAAAAGTTTCTCCGGATTTGTCATGACAAATGAGCTCCAATTAAATGAATATTTCAATAATTAAACAAAACGTGACTGAGTGAACTCAGTTCAGGCGTGTCTAACCACTGGACTGCATATTGCTTTCTCTCTGTTACAATATCTGGTTTTAGAATATTTTGGGAAAATTGGACATCACAATTTTTATTTTGTTTGAAGCATGAAATTTGTTTCTTGTTCGATTGTACAGGAATTCCTGTCTCTGTGCTAAAAGAAGCTACCTCAAAATCCAGAGAACTTGAGACAATATGTGCTAACCATAAAAAGGGGTCTGATTGGAAGTTAGCTATCCCAAGTTGTAACGAGATGGTGGTCTTCATCCATAATTTGATGAATCTTACTACGAAACTCGATTGCTCAGGGCCTTATGAAAACCCTGGAATTAGCGCTCTTACTCAACTTCAGCATAGAGTTCGAAAGCTATTGCAGATCTGAAGCTTTTTTTTCCTGTCATACCTGAAGTTTTAGTGTCACATTTTGATGTGTATTTTAATCAGGAGCCTTGTTGAGCAGTTCTTCCAGGTCTTGAGATATTAATGTATAGATAAGTTGTAGATTTTGATGGAGCGCACGTTATAAATTGATTTCGCTATTGAATTTTGTGGCGGCTACTACAATTTGTGCAAGATGGACTTGGGTTAACCAGCTCCTCGCATATTAATGTTGATCTTTTATGACAATCAGTTGTGAGTAATATTGCTGTAAACAATGATCTTAAAACCAAAGTGGATTCGCTGGTTTGATTGGAAGTTTGATTTAAGTTTACGTTTACAATCGATAGAAATAAAAATCGACTGGTTAAGTAACAAACAAATCAGGTAATTCTTGTTAAATTTATAAATACTTTAAAATTGTAAGTTATCTTTTTTCTGTATTATTTGAATTTTAGTCTTTATAATGAACTAAACTTTAACCTGATCAATGACTCTTTAATTTTAGGATAATTCAAATTTCAAATTCTTTAGTAACATTTTGATTTTATTCAATCTGTTTTTGTTGGTTTCTTATTTGAATTGGTTTTTTAATGTATATTATTTTGTTTCAACCTCGTATATTGGTCCTTATATTATTCTGATTCCTTGTGTCATGTTACAAGTTAACCCTCGTTTATTGTTCTTTTGACTGAAGACAAATTTCAAACTAACATAATATCTTATTCTTTTTTTTTTCATCATTATATCATTTATGATTTGTTTTGGTTTTGGTTTACGAAAGTTGAGTTTACTGGTAAGTTTTTGGTTAGGAAACAATGGGTTTGATGGAGAAGAATTGGGGGTTTCTCTCTTTTGGGATTGTGGGACATTTAGGTTTCAAGATTAAGAGGTGTGGAGTTTGAGCTTGCATCCTTTCAATTTGTTCTTATGGTGTTAACTTCACTCTGTCTTTGTTTATTTATGTCTCACACTTTCAATGTAACAATGTTACGGAACTTTGCTATATGTGCGATATAATTATTAACCATATGCTTAAAAGGATTGAGGACTATTTGGCCGCTAATGATTTATGTTCTCCCATTCTATTTTAATCTTACTCTCTCCATGTCAGTTATCTTTTGCTATTTCATACTTATAGTTGAAGATAACATCCATATCTTGACACCATTTAATTGGAGCAATAGGTTCACTTTCATTTTGTTGCTATCTAATATTTATTATGTTGTCTAAATAATGGAGGTTTGAAGCATGACTAACTCCTCTATTTTCTTTTATTAAAGGGTTTATGTTGTTTACCACTTAAGATTGTTATGCTTGTAATTTTGTGCTCTATAGCCTTGTTGTTTCATTGAAATTTCATATAGAAATAACAAAGCAACTTGAATTGTTTAGATTTCCCTTCCAAACCTCTAATATTGAACTTTTTGATGACCTTTAATTGTTCTTTGACTCATCCTATTTCTTGATTTGTGGTGTAGATGTTTTTGGATACTAATGAATAAATGAAGACTTCAACTAGCTTTAGACATTCCAATCTCCAAATTCTTTGGTTTAAGCTTAAGCTCCTTTTTGCAAATTTGGTTGAATGCACTGAAAGTAAAAGGTTTTCATCTTTGTGTATAAAAAGATGACATAACCATCACCATTTAACTTAATAGGTTCATCAATATTTGGGGCTAATTCTTGTAATAAAATCTCAAACAAGTCATTGGAAAGACACCAAAAGGTGACTCAGATCATTTCTACCTCCAAGAAGAAGTAACTTGCAATCCTTTTCTTTACTCAAAAGTTATCTCTTGAATTGAAAATTCGAAAGTGTAAAGTGAGCAATCAAAAAGAGAATATGAGACTTTATAAAGGCCTAAAACTTTGCCAAAATCCCCAATCCGCACACCATCATATTCCCAACTTTGTTATTTTCAACTGCTACAAGAAATCTAGGTCTATTGGAGTTGCTTGGAGATGTTGTTTGTGCGAAGATGGATCACCTTAAAAGCAAGTTAGGATTCTCGCCATCATTGGTGGAAAGAAATTGTTGACTCCTTAGCCTGAGAACTAGTTCTTCTTTATGTCACTGAATCTTTAGATGAAACCCTAATACCATTCTCGAGGCTTATACCTTTATAGAAGTTTTCAAGTATGTAAGGCATATTAAATTGATTAAGAAGATTAAGTTTGATTCAATTGTCAATAGCTTCGTTGTTTTCAACCCAAAAATAGGGGCTTGGATTTAATTACAACATGATCATGCAAGTGACCTTTTTTTTTCAAACATTTTCAAATTAATATCTTTGTCATATCTTTTTAACCATGTCAAATTATCAAGTGTGTTAATTGATGAAACCAAATCATCCATTTTTCTTTTCAATTATTTTAAAAAAAGATATGTAGTAAGTAAAAGTTTTTTATTCACTTGTATGTCTTTGTTCTTTTTAAACTTTCCTATGACCATAATCTTAACATAAATGTCATTAAATGCATTAGTTTATCAAATTAAATGTGTAGGATAGGTATTTTCAATATATGTTGTTTACTTAGAACGTCCAAATCGTATAATTATGTACAAAACTTACAAAATTATTTTTTTATTTTTTGGTTGAAATTATAATAGGAAGTATGCAATCATTAAAAAAAATATTCAATTAACTTAAAATTCTCTATTAGTAGTAAGTTTGATCCAACACATAATTATATTTCTTCTTCCTAGACATTTGATGGAAATATTCAATATAATTTTATATATAGTGGTAGAATATTTAAAAGGGGGATAATTTATATAATGTGGGAGCATTTTGTTGTTCTTAAGGGTAATATTACTTCTTGCAAAAAAAGAACTTTTGATTTACATGAGAGGATTGAAAATTATTTGCAGCAATAAGTAAAAAAAAAAAGATAAAGAAACTTATAATGTATCTTTTGGAGATCATGAAGCACAATAAGTATTAGATAAAAGAAAATTGAAAGTTGTTCTTGACATAGATTTTTATTTTCCTTCAAGAACTACTCCTGATCTTCAAAAAATATTTTGGTTAATAAAGATGTTGTTTGCAATGTAAACGAATATAGGCTAGATGATTATATCATTTAAGTACTCCTTTAAATGCTTTAAATTCACCTTATTTTTCGGAGGCAATAGATGCTACAACAACAATAGGTCTAGGATTTATGACACCTTCTTATTATGAGATTCGTGTGCCTTCACTTCAAGATTTAAAAAAGGAATATCAGTTGATTGCGGATATAAGTCTAGCTAGGAAATGATAGGATGCACTATTATAGTAGATGGTAGATTGATCAAAGACAAAGAATCTTAATTAATTTCTTGATTTACTATAATATTGGAACATCCTATATCAAGTCTATAAATGCTTCTGATATGGCAAAAAATGCTTATGCTTTATTATCTAGTGGGTTGGACTAAACAATATTATGCATTTTAGCACAAATAATGCAACTAATTATGTATCAATTGAGTACATATTATAATTAAAGTATGAGAATATTTATTGGTCTCTATGTGCTCATACTTGTTTCACATGCATCTAAGATCACAATTTTTGTGTATAATCATATTACCTTTTTGTCTTTCTTAAGAAAGCAAGAAGATTGAGTTGATATTGTGCATCCTACTACTACTAGGTTTACAACTCATTTATTACCTAAAAAATGTTTATAAACATAAACAACTACTTTAAAATTTAGTGGACAAGTAAATATTTTTCAAGTTATAAGTTATCAAATAGTACGAAAGGAAAAATAATTTTGCCATTATTCTAGACAATAAAATTTAGGATGTCTTCTTAATCATTGTAAATATTGTAGCTCCACTTGTAAGGTTGGCAAGGATTATTGACTCAAATGAGAAATCATCTTTAGGTTATATATATAATGGTATGTATAGAGCTTGCAAAACAATTATAAGTCTTTTAAAAGTGAAGCAAAAATTATACAAACTTTATATAGATATTATTAACTAATGATTGGATAAGCATCTTACTCAAATGATCCATTTAACAACTTATTTTCTTAATCCTTATTACTTCTATAATGGACACACATGTAAAAATAATATTATGGACAATCTCTTTGACGTAATTAAATGCAAAGCTATTTTCTCTATTGAAAAGGAATTAAAGGTAGCAAATAAAATTAAATTCTTTAGTGAATGTTTAAGGAGTTTTACTAGTTCATTTGTAAGGAGAGAACTTATGTTGAAAAAAATGTAGCTTGATAAGTTTTATACTTAGTTCATCCTTTACTTATTAATAATATATATTATTATTCCTCGTACCTATTGCTTAAAACACCAACAAATGGTAGAGATTATTTAGTAAAGGTGCTCCAACATTAAGAAAATTCGATATTAGATTACTCAGTTAAACAATTTATGCATCTAGTTGTGAACGTAATTAGAACATTTTTTAACGTATTCATGCAAAGAAACGAAATTATTTGAAAAAATCAAAGACTTAATAACTTTATTTACATTATTTAGAATATGAGAATGAAGAACAAGAATTTTACTGATTTGTTTTATTTTTTATTAATTTCATTTTTATTATTGGCTTTATAATTTCTTTATTATGTATTCAAAGCGTTTAGTAAGATGAAAACGTATAATTCAATTGATATTGATTGTATTAACCATATTGACTTTTGTAATAAAGACGAAGAATAATTTTCTGTTCTTGATTATAATAAACTTGGAAAGACGATTTATGAAGAAAATGCATTTGTCAGAATGAACGAATTAAGAATATCTACCTATGTTCAGTTCAGTAGATATCTTTTTTTTTGTTATTTATCATTAAAGGTATAATATATTACAAATTTACAATAGAGAATAATTTCATATATTACTAATTTATAATTTATTTGGATGTAAAAAAAGTTGATGCAGATATTTTAGAAGAAAACATGATTTAAGAGTCTTTACATAATAGCAAAGAATTTGAAACTTTTGATGATAATGATAAAATAATCTTGCTTCGAAAATAATTTTTTATTTTTATTATTATTTTAAATTTTATGCTAGATTAAAATTTAGTTTGCATTATCAGATTTGACTTATTATTAGTTCATTACACATTAATAGATATTTGTATATTATTTTCATTTAATAAAATATTTTATTTTAAATTTATAATTTTTACTCATTATTATTATATACTAATTTAAGCTTTCTATTCCAATTCTCAAAACGATAGTTATAAATGTCAAAAAGTTTTGTAGGACATGCAGCAGAAATTTGTTGGCCTTACCAAGATGGTGCAATTTTTCATCTTTTTTTTTCCTACTGACTTGACTTTGAACGTTTATAGACTTAAAATGCTATGATGAGCGTTTTTGAACATTTTGGTTATTAGCTATTGGGTTGATTGGATCGGTTAACTATGTCGATGCAATAGATTTTCTTGAACTTCAATATTTCTGTAAAATTAATCTTCATCAATACTTACAAAAATGGGAATAGATATTGACCATTGACAAATAAAAATCTACACAATGACTAGTACGTTGTTAATGTTGTGTTTATACCAAGTACTGGTTCGCAGTATAATCTTCATCTTCATTGGAGGAGGTATCATCATCATCCTCTTGTGAAACCTGACGCACAAGAAACTATTTCTTGTTTAGCATTTAAGTGGAGATGCTCAAACGACTCTAGAAATTTATTACAATTGGTAGAATTCCCCAAGAAGTGAATACTTTTTGGTATGTTAAGGTAAGGTGTGTACTGACCTGGTAATGATGGTGTTTTGAAATTTTACAGGGCCTTTGAAAATTTTGAAGATGTCAAAATGTAATCATTGTGCTACCAAATTTTGTTTAATAAAAAGTTTTCAAAATGATAGAAAACAACAAAAATTTCCCACTATTTTTCACGCTTTTAATTATTAAAGTTTAAAAAGTTTTAAATAGTTGAACGACTTGGCTTTGTAGGAATCTTTCGTTAGAGTCAAATATCGATTGGAAGGCTATCATGAGATCGAGAGGGCTTTACTTGGATTCTAAAAGGAGAACTGTAGGACGGGCCTTTTCAATTTCCAAAAGTTGTTAATGTTGAAATTAATAAACATTTGTGTATCCCATTTTCAAATTTTGCTCATTGTTATTAATAACTTAAATCTTATTTTCTCACATAAGGTAAATAATATTCTTGTTTCAATTTTAAATTAGCATGGGACATAACCTCTATTCGTCTTAGAACACAAACAAAGATAAGTGTGTTGAATGCTAGAAGTTCAAATCCTTATGAACTACCATGATTTAATCATTGTAAGTTCGCGCAATGGTGAGCTCCTAATAGGAATCTTTATTGTTCTCAGAAAACCATGTTTTGTGTGATCTTAGCTTTGCTGTTAGAATTTTCATGTCATGTTCCCGTTTTGGTAAATATTGGTCTGTCAGTAATGTTTCTCAAGACATGGGAAGGTAAAGTTTTATACACGTCTTCAAAACTACCGCTCCAAATTTGATATAATCAGAGAGAAACTTCATTATATTAAGACCTTTGTGGATTTTTCATCCAGGACATTATGTTCTACTATAAAAAAACATTCAGAAAACTGAATCTTATTATGATATCTCTCAAAGTTCCAAAGTTTAGCATCAGTTACGGATGGTTCTGTCTGCCTACATGGATCAATATCTGTTTTACACACTTGTTCCACCAGCATGCTTAGAATTTAATTAGATGTTCAACCTTCTGCCTTCCACGTTTTTACGAAGTCAACTAATAACTCCTGTTGGTTCCAAAACATTGTGTAAAAATGTTGTTTAGTGATTGCAAGACTATAGGCCCATCTTGTCAACCAAAAGAAGAGGGAGGATTGAGATTGGAATCAATAACCAAGAAGAACATATTACTTATGACTAAGAGAATTTGTAGAATCATTAGTGATAAGCAGTTAATATATATCAAATGGATTCATAACTACATTTTAAAAGATGGGAGTTTCTAGGCTCTAAGACCAAAAGATAGTAACACTTGGTTTTTTAACCAAATTCTGAAAATGAAGGAAAAAGTTCAACAGAATATCTCTTGTCAAATAGGAGATGGAGAAAGTTTTTCCCTATGGTACGATAATTGGACTGGGCAAGGTGTATTATTTCAAAATCAAATGGCAAGAACCTTACTGGTAAGGTTTCCTATGAATACGAAACTCAACGAAATTATTTCAAATGGAAGCTAGTCACTGTCAACTAATGAAATTAGACTTATGTCCATTCCACAGTTTAGAAGTCTCAAAGAAAAGGACACTTATTTATGGAAAAGGGCTCCAGTTTCAGAAATGATGCTAAAGGAAGCAAAAAAATTGAGGGAAGGCTATTTAATATAGTGGAATGGTACTCTATGGTTTGGAATAAGGTTCTTTGACCTAAAACAAGCTTTCTGCTCTGGCTAGCAATGTTGAATAGACTCAGCACAATGGATAGGCTACAATTCCTGCCC
>JAOQMP010000004.1:6504780-6514801 GCA_027563575.1 Erythroxylum pedicellare
GTTGATTTGTTAGCAAGAGTTGGCATTGCAAACGTTTCTATCATTGACTATATTGAAGTGAATTTCGTGTGTTAAAAAACTGTGGCTGAAAGTGTGTGTTGATGAAGCAGTGAATATCATCTTCGGTAATGTGGGTTATCATCATCATTATCATCATACCCAGTCTGAAGTCCCATAGTGAAGCGGGGTCTGGGAAGGTCTGATAGTATGCAGCCTTACCCCTACATAGTAGAGAGGTTATTTCCTGTAAACTCACATACAGATGTGATAGGAAAATAATGATGCAAGTTAAAAGAGCAAATAAGTAAAAAACAAGACACGCCAAATATTTAAGTAAATAAAATTACCATAAATACATGAGGATAATAATAATAATAATAATAATAAAAACTACTAAAAGAAACTCAATAAAAGGATAATAATAATAACAGGTGCTTATTTATACTTAAAGGATCACAGAGAACAGCTGGGGAATGAGTAAAATACATACCTGATGATCATGGGAAACCCATTAGCAGTGAATGATAGTGGCATCGGTGATGGAAGTGCAAACAACATTAATTTTCACAAATTACCCAAAATGAACACATACCTGTGACCTTGATCCAACTATGCATGACATGAGGAATTTTTCTGTCGAGCACTTACAAAGTATCGCAATAAAACCACGTAAAGAAAGAGACGAAAGAGAGCTACATAGAATAACAGGATTAAAGAGAAATCTAGAAATCAGATGCATAAAGTTGAAACCATGCACACACATGATATGAGAAAAAAGAGAAAAAATAAAAATAAAATAATCATATTTCAACAGACAATGACAAAAAAACGGATCCAAAAACCAAAAAAAAAATCCTAATGAAGTCGCAACATCTTGAGAATGCGAAGATCAAAGGGGATTTGAAGCAAGACCCATGAACGATATAACAAAAAGAAGGAAACTTTACTAGTTTAAGCTGAAGAGACGTACCATTAGTATATTTATAAAAAACAAAAGTACCAAAAAAAAACTGAGGACTTGAAGATCTTCAAGGTTACGAGGGAGCATATTGTTTTCATAAAATTTCATTTCTAACCCGACCCCACATGTAAAAATCAAATCTTGATATTAAACTACAGAAGAACCCACAATCAAAAGAAATCCCGAGAATGTTTGAACCCTAAATGACCTAATCAACGACGGACGAACAAAGAAACAGTTCGAAAAGGAAAATCTAAAGAAACTCAGAAATCCACAAATCAAAACTTCGAGATCTGGAAAATTAAAAAATCACAGAGGATAAATAGAACAAAAAATAGGTCTAAACACTATGCAGTAACAGATCTAACCACGACAAGATTTGAGAGAAACTTCGAAAACAACCAAATCATGAAAAAAAAGGAAAAATAAAACCGTTCACTTGACATATCAAAACATGCATATCATCTCAGAAAAGCACAAGCTACAAGGAAAACGAAAGTAAGGTTAACTTTTCATTGAAACACTGTTTTACGTATATCGAAAAGCATATTGAAAGAAAATGGTACTAACTATGAGCAAATCTAGCAGACCAGAAATGGATTTGACAAAGCTAAGAATGAAACAAAGAGACGCAAAGAGAAGATCTGATTCTCTATACTTGACGACAAAGGAACATATCTGATTCTCTATACCTGACGACAAAGGAACATATTGAATCTCTGAAGCCTAAAAAAAAGGCCAAAAAGCTCGAGTCTTTACGAGAAAAGATCTAAACTTTCCTCTAAAGAACCGCGATTGTTACCAAGAAACAACCGAGAAAATCAACATAGAAAGGAAGTGAACATCAACGACGTACTTCCATGTAGCCACAAAAAAAATATTATTTTTTAACCCAACCAGGTAGCAGAATACATGAAAACAAAAACAAAACTCAAGAAAAAACATCCACCCTATTGAATGGGCTATAATAAGAAAAATGCACAAGGCATAAAAGTTGAAGCTTTCCTTCTTTAAGAGAAATGGGTTTTAGCTTCTGAGCAGGTAAGAACATATTAAAGGTTCCAAGTTAAAAGACAACATTTTAAAAACTTATTAAAGAAAAACCAAAGCTCAGGGAAAACAGGAAACAACACACAAGAGAGACGAAAAAAAGTTTTAAGGGCATCGACAACTTAGAGCAAGAAAGGAACGATCTTGAACAAAGAGATCAACCAGAAAGCAAAGCATATCAAGAACTACTAACTTGATCCTAGAACGAAGCACTTAAAACCACAAGTTAAAGACGAAACCCAGCCAAAAGAATGCATCAAGAAATACCGAAAGAAAAAGGAACAATATTTGCAAGGTAAAAAGAAAAACTCATATATCAAGTAAGAAATGCGGTGCAATGAAGGGAAAGGGGTGGAGGATATCCTCTGCAACAAACCTTAGAGAACCGCCAAGTGATCGAAGTTTCAAGGAGATTTCTGCAACTTAACCACCTTCCTTCATGAGTCTATGTTCGAAATCTCATCCCCCTATCTCTCCACATGCTTCCTAGAAGTAATGAGCTTTGCCCTATCAATTGTAGTGACCAAGTAATGGGCATTAGGCAAGTGGGAAAGATCGGCCAGTGAGAAGTCGTCTCCGACCAAGAAACGGCTCTCGCCAAGCCTCTTCTAGTACACGTCCAGCACTTTCCCTAGCTTAGCCTTGTTCTGCTTGATGGCGTCTTGGTCCAGCACTTTCCCTATGTAGCTCTTCTTTGAAGAAACACCGTGATTTGTTTTCTGTGAAGAAAGTGAGCTATGGTGAAGAGTTTCAGTTGGATTATTTTGAGAAAATAAATCCATAGGGAAGTCTTTCTTTTGTCTCAAGTATTTTGTTGTTCAATTTTCAGTTGATTAAATACTTGAGTTATTTTTATTTATTATTGTTTTGAGTGAAAGTAGTTAGAAAAATTCTCTGACGAGATTATCACGAGTCGGTCGTATTATCGAATGTGAAAATCTTTTATGGGTAGTGAGGTTGAGAGATAATTACAAATATTGAGCGGTGTTGCTCTAGGATGATCTTGTGTAAATCTATTGAACTTTTGTGAAATTTTTTAATCTGAGTGAGAGTCCCGCAGACATAAATAGAGTGTGTCGAATTATATTCTCAAATTTTTGGTGTTTTTATTATTTCGTTTTTCCTTGGTTTTATTTTATACATACCAAAGAAGTTTAAGGAAAGTATGTGAATCAATTAACACTCTTGATTTTTCTCTTATTTTGTTTCACTTTATCCTTTATAAAAATAAAAAATAAGTCTTCTTAAAAATAAGCCTCAAACATGTGCCGTTTTTGACCTTTACCATTCAAGCCTGATAGTACCTTACAGACGGAAGAACATTTACGTTACAACAGTGAAGCGAATGCCTTCGGTTTATATGTGGTTGCCAGTGTCAGTGCCATACGACGTCATCTTCTAATTAAAAGCACGTAAAACCCTGTTCTTTTTTCTTGCAAACGCCGTCGCATTACCACCAGCTGCCCATTTCAGACTTTGACCGACCACGTAGATGGTTATTACTTCAGAATAGTTTCTCATACCACCCTCGTCTCGTTGTTAGACATTGCTTGAGGATCGAGGATCGTCACTAGCAGAACTTGTGAGAGTTGGATCAAGCACTCCTCTAATCAAATTACCATATAGAACAGGAATTGAAGGCCATGTTTCTTCTCGATTGGTTCTATGGGGTGTTGGCCTCTCTCGGTCTCTGGCAAAAAGAGGCAAAGATACTGTTTCTAGGGCTAGATAATGCTGGCAAAACTACCTTGCTTCATATGTTGAAGGACGAGGTTTCATTTCTTCTTCGTTTTTCACTCTTCTTTCTTCGTTGTTGGGTTATTACTCGACTTTGAGTTCCGATTTAATGTTTTGTGTCAGGACGCTGAAAAGTTGAGTGCTCGCCCTCTGATTTGAAAGTTTAGGCTCATGTTATTTGATCCTGCTAAAATTGGAAATGAACTGGAATTGGACCTAATTTAATGTTTTGTGTCAGGACGCTGAAAAGTTGAGTGCTCGACCTCTGATTTGAAAGTTTAGGCTCATGTTATTTGATCCTGCTAAAATTGGAAATGAACTGGAATTGGACCTAATAGTTCTTGTTTTGTTATGTTTATCTGTGTTTTGCTATATGGGTCAGTAGAACTCACTATTAGGTTTATTTTAGGCAGATTGTTGAGCTCCGGTTGGCTGCGGACGCATAGTATTGAACCGGCGCTCTTCGCTATCTTGTAATCTTTTGAGTCTTTGGAGTGTTGGGTGTTGCAACTTTGTGAATAATATTGGTTTTGGTTGCAGAGATTGGTTCAACATCAACCTACTCAGTATCCCACTTCCGAAGAGCTTAGCATTGGGCAGATCAAGTTCAAGGCATTTGATTTGGGAGGTCATCAGATTGCTCGCAGGGTGTGGAAGGACTACTATGCTAAGGCAAGTTAATCGTGACAATTTAGTTAGTTTTGCTGTCAATGTGATGGGTGAGAGTCTTTCATTATACTGTTATAACCCTCTGTTCGTTTGCTATAGGGTCGCCCATCAGTTGATGTTACTCCTATTCAATTTCCTTGAGAGTGCATGGTGTTTGGTTGATGTGAAATAAAATTTGCAGAACAATAATTGATTAAGCATTCATTTCCTTCTTTTACCATGTCCTTCTTCATTAATTATGACCATGGTGAATAATTTGGTATATTGGACGTGGCTTGCAATGTGGTTTTTTCAGTTCCTTGAGTTTATATTGTTTTGTATGACTTTTGATTTTGTTTTCTGTCCCCATGTTAGTACCTTGATTGTTGCCCACATTCTTGGTCACCTCATATGCAATGTTCACAATCGCTGCATCTTGTTTTCTGCTAAAAACATGCAATCAAACTTGTTCAAAATTTCATGTCACATTGTGACTGGTACAGTGTTAATTGTTAGCTGTCTTATCTAGAAGCAAGCCTATATTTAGACAATATCCATGTCTGTGTTTTTGTAGCATGCTTTCTCTGTCTCTCCTTCAAATATAATTACTGTCTCTCCGACACCAAAAAAAAAAAAAGTTGCTCTCTCTACTTGATTTTCGTACGGTGTTACAACCATCAAATTTGATGTGCTAGTATTTTAACAGGATAGAACTTTTTGCTTCTAGGTTAATGTTTGTGGGGGGCTTAAACTTTGATGTTATTGGCCTCCTCCTACTATATTTTTTAGTGGTGTCCTAGTTGGATTTTGCTTCTATTTCCTGTTGAAGGACTCATTTAATGAGGAAAGGCATGTGGCTTTTAGGGCAATAGATGATTGGTATACATGAAAATTGGAGTCTTTTATTTATCTGTCTGCCCACCATATGGTGCATGTTAGTTGAGATTCAAGTTGTACTCCGACATGGACTGGCAATATAATGTGATTTGTTGTGATGAAGGTGGATGCTGTGGTCTACTTGGTTGATGCCTATGACAAAGAGAGGTTTGCAGAATCAAAGAAGGAACTGGATGCACTTCTTTCAGATGAGTCTCTGGCTAATGTACCATTCCTTGTTTTGGGAAACAAGATTGATATTCCTTATGCTGCTTCTGAGGATGAGTTAAGATACCACCTTGGTCTAAGTAACTTCACCACTGGTAAGGGCAAGGTAAACCTTGCAGACACTAATGTCCGTCCTCTGGAGGTTTTCATGTGCAGCATTGTTCGCAAAATGGGATATGGTGATGGCTTCAAATGGGTCTCTCAGTACATAAAGTAGACAGATTCCAGGCAAAAGGTACTGCAGAATCATGAATCCCTTATGCAGCCTAGCATACGCAAAAATTGTATTTCATGTTTGAATTGGATCTATCGTGTTTTGGACTGTGTGAGAGGTATTAATATCACAGCTCTGTAAAATGTACTGGTGGCCGCAGGTTTTTCTTTCCTCTTGTAGTTTGTTAATCGACTTGATTTAGTGCCTGTTTGGATGGGCTTATGTCAGTAAAGCTTTTGTCAGTAGAGCTTTTTTTGGTAGAACTTTTCTGAAAAGGGCTTTTCTGAGAAACCAGTTGACTGTTTGGTTGTCAATTAAAAAAACAGTTTTTTTAAAAGAGCTTCATACAGTAGATGGTTTGGTAACATAAAAATAAAAAGCACTTTTATTAATTTTTAAATATATTTTATTTTATAATAAAATTATTTATGCTAAATAATATTTAAAGTATAATAAATAATATGTAAAGTACAATATATTATATTGTACAACTCCAGCAGCCTCACAAGTAATATACTGGACAATATGAAGTCACAATGTTATCAAAAGTTATTCTAATACCAAACAAGACCGCACAAAGCATAATTATCTGCGTTGTAAAACCCAGACGAGGTCTGCATTATGCTTTTCACAACAACGCAGACGACAGATGAGGTCTGCGTTGTGAAACATTCACAACGCAGACGACGTGTGCGTTTCACAACGCATACGACGACCGCACAAAGCATAATTATCTGCGTTGTAAAACCCAGACGAGGTCTACATTATGCTTTTCACAACAACGCAGACGACAGATGAGGTGACGTGTGCGTTTAACAACGCAGACATACTCACAACGCAGACCTTCGTACAAAGACGAAGGTCTGCTTTGTGAATAAGTGTTGAATCAACGCAGACTAGACGTAACAGGAGAATATCGTCTGCGTTGATTTATATAGGAAAAAAAAAATCAAGAACTAACTTGTTAGTTTTGGTTCGTGAGTGTCTAGAGAGAAGATGAGTATTTTGTGTGTTTGTAAACGGCAGAAAGAAAACACATAAGTAAAAGAGTCGGCTGCGTGTTTGTAAACAAAAGTGATATATATGGAAGTGACGGAAAAATCACTATCCGGAAAAGCTAAAATTTGGGGCTTTTTTAAAAAGTTCCAAATTTTAGCTTTTAAAAAAGCTGTATTTTAGGTTTTGAAGATGCTATTTCTACTTTAAAAGTACTTTTAAAATTTACAACTAAGCACTCATTTTTCTTTAAAATGACTTTTACGATAGAAAAAAGTACTTTTAAAATCTCTAAAAGCCGAACCAAAGAGAGGCTTAGTCCTGTTATTATAGATCGTGCTGGTCGATACTCCTATTATGCTGATTTCACGTCTATGACTAGGCATTGATGAATGTATTTCCGCAGATAAGTTGGAATGACATCTGTCTTCTATTTTCATTTTTGAGCTTTTTCTGGACCTAAATTCTATGAGTTCTATACAGATTCCAAGTAAATATTTAACGCACAAGAGACACAGGAGACGAGTCAAGATGTGCTTGTCCCACATAGTTGAGTAGGATACGGTAAACTGATGGATTTTCAGGAAGATGTTATGGCCCCTCTAGTGTATTAGGGCGATTGATAACAAATTCTGCGTGCAATTTATGTAAAGAATGCTGTTTATGGAACTATTTTTAATGACCATAAAAAAGGGCTCGTTTTAGAATGGAGAACTCAAGGATTTCGAGAATAAACTCTTAATTATTTTAGAAATCCTTTATTCCACTTTCGGCAATATACTTTATATAATTTTTCCCAAATTTTTTAAACATAAGGACAGTTATCCCATTCCCACAATTTAAAGCTAATCATCAGAAACTAAAAAGAAACTCTGCACGATCCAGAAAATTAAATTTGCATAATCTGCTTATTCAATGTTTTTGTCAATCATAACACTCGGTGTTGCCACGTTGTTGGTACACCCTCCTTGTGAAACGATCTGCTCTTGCATCATTGTTCACAACACTTCCTCCTCCCCATCAAAATGGTCCTTGTCCTCAAGCATAAAAAAGGGAAACAAGCTTTGAGCATTGCAACATCCTCTTAAGACGCTTTTGCAGGAGATAAGTCAGACCAATAGACTAACACTTGGGTTGGTTTTGGAAGATCCTGGAGTCTAAAATAGCTTGAAGTATTGGATGTAATTCACCATGGGATAAAGGAGGGAGGGAAGGTTCAAAGAGTACGGATGTCCCGTGGAAAGGTTTAAGACAATAGACATGGAAAACGTGCAATTTGGAAGGAGGCAAATATAATTTATAAGCAACAAAACCAAAATTTCCAAAATTTCCAATGATGCGGAAAGGCCTGTAAAAACCAGGGGAAAGTTTGGAGTACCTTTAGTAGTGAGCCTGACTTGTCGGTAAGGTTGAAGCTTTAGAAGGACTAGATCCCCAGGTTGGTAACGGACAGGTCTGTGTTTAGCATCATAGTTGCTTTTCATGGAATTTTGAGCTTGACAAGTCAATCCTAAAGGTCCCGTAAGACTTCATCCCGTGTTTTAAGTTCTTGATGCACCGCCTCAAGTCTAGTCTTGTCGGACGATAAGAGAGTAGTGATGGAGAAGGTCTTCCATATACCACTTAAAAGGAGGTAGTTTTGAGTGAAGATTGGTAACTGGTTATAACTATACTCCATCCATGGTAGCCAGCGCATCCAGCGACAGGGACGATCACTTATAAAGCAAAGTAGGTACATTTTAATTGTGCAATTAACAACTTCCATGTGACCATCGCTTTGTGAGTGCTAAGCAGAACTAAATGCTAAATTAGTACCACTCAATTTAAACACTTTTGCCCTAAATGAACATGTTAAGGTGGCATCTCTGTCACTGACAATGATTTCAGGTAGCCCATGTAACTTGAAAATATGCTCATCAAATAAACGAGCTACACATGCGGCAGTATAAGGATGTGACAGCAGAAGAAGATGAGCATATTTGGAAAAGGATCAACAATAACCAGCAAAACATTTTTACCTTGTGAAGAAGTTAGATCGACCAAGTCCATAGAAATGTCAGACTAGATTTAAAGAGGCACCGGAAGGGGTTGTAATAGACCAGTTGAGTGCCGGTGTTAATATTTATGCTTCTGGCACACTGCACATTGTTGAACATAGGTCTGAACCGTAGCTTTCATACCTTTCCAGTGGAAGCCTTTAGCAACGTGGTGGAGTGGTTTTTGATATCTTTCATGGCTGTTATCATAGACCATGGATAGAATTTGAGTTATTAATGGTGAACTAGTTAGTACATGTAATATGTAATGGTACATTAGTTATGTTTTTTGGATCGAACGTGAAAGGACAAGAAACGAAAAAATGTCAAAAATACCTGATTTCAGTCTCTGTAACTTCAAACGAGCTTTACGAAGCCGAAATGAACATGAATCTACCGTTACCTTCACGAGAACTATTCTCCAGGACGCGGGTAAAGTCTTTCTACAGTTTTCTTAAAACATAAGCTCTCTTAACGAGTTAAAGAATCCTTATGCCTACAATCGATATATGAGCAACTGCAGGAGACCTTAACTTTTATATATAGCATCCATATTAGACTTCCCCATCACAAGACCGATCTAGGTTGGTCCACACTGATTGAGATCCATTTTTCACACGGACTTCGACCTATTAATTTAGATCATTTAGTGGGTCACTTTATTATCTTTATCTGAATCAAATTACGTAACTTAACCGATAATTTATTAAAAAAACCAATGAATGCAATTAATAGTTGTCTAATTTTATGAGAAAGAACAAAATCGTCCAACATTCTCCCCCTGGGACAAGTATTAATTGCATTTTTGACTATAGTTTAAAAACTCGGTTAAGTCACACTATTGAATTAGTCGACTATGATTAAAAACAAAACATTTGATCCAAAGATAACGAAAGTTCATCATTCTGTCTTGCAAGGTTTTAAATACTGAAAAGTATCAAGTGTATGTGTCATGTGCAATACAGATCCAATACAATCATGTATACCTAATACCTCATTAACATAAATGAGAAAATAGAGTGTGACAAACTAGGATGATACCTTTATGATCTAAATTATATCATCTTCGTTTGTAGGTCTCGATTTCTCCAACTTTATACTAAACTGCATATCCTAAACTGCATTAGAGAAATCTTTTTCTCTCACCGAATGCTAAGCAATATTAGAGAAAACTTGTTTTCTCTTACTAAATGTTAAACTGCATTAGAGAAAACTTTTATGTTCTCCAACTGAATGCTAAACTACATTAGAGAAATCCTGTTTTTTCTCATCGAA
>JAOQMP010000004.1:6517276-6527820 GCA_027563575.1 Erythroxylum pedicellare
AAATGATATTATTTTCAACAAACCTGCACTTAAAGTGCAAAAAGAATAATATTTTATTTTCTAAAACTACATTTTTTAACAATTTTGCACTTGAAGTGCAAAAGATAACTTTTATTGCATGAAATAATGTTTTGGAATTTACATATGTATAATCGAGTCATGTATGTTGCGTGTATATGTTCTCTTTTAGCTTGGAACCATGGAAAGCTTCCATTTTATCGGTTAGACTGGTAAATAAAGGCATGATGCCTTATATGATTTTTGTACTTAATATTTGTATATGATTTTTGTGATTGGTGAGGTAACGATTGGATAATCGTGTGCTAGGCACAGCAGATTAAGCGATCATCGCATCCTTAACGCTGGTACATAAAAATTAAGTCCCCATATCAACACTTTTCTACGGGACTTATGGGTAATTCCACACCTAAGGTCTGGAGACCGACAAGGTCATCACTTAAGATTATGAGACTCTTGTCGACTGTAGTATGGACTCATTATGAATTAAAGCCAACACCAGAAATTGGTAGGTGTGCACACTAGTTTGACCGACTAGTGGTGACACACATGATTGTTTTGGGTTATTCTGAGATTTATTTTCTGACGAGATTTGATTTATACATGTGATATTTTTCTACTTTTATGTACTGAAACTAGAACCTATGTTCACCAGATGAGTGATTAATAGGCTAGACCCATATGGTTCCTAAACAGTATATGTTGAGTCATAGGTTAGGCCTATGTATTTCTATGCAATGTATGTTCACTCCATTGGATATCTACACCGTCTTGGCATGTATCGAGTTCTATTTGCAATATATTTTTTTCCTACTCACTGAGTACATAGCGTACTCACCCACTCTGCTTTCTAACCATGAAGGTTAATTTAGTGAGTTTGAAGCTTTGAGTGAATTGTGCAATCTTTTTGATATTTTCAAGGCATTACTGCACGTGGGTAGTCTCTATTTTATACTTTTTTGTATAGTGACTCATGAACTATTTTTATTAGATTGATTATGTTGATATGCTTTATGACTTTTATAAATTAACTCCTAACTGTCTTATAGTTTGTAAAAGATCTTACATATGAATTTTTGGTACTGTTGTTGAGATTGCTTTTAAGTGGACTTAAAAGTTCAAAAGTTGTGGTAAAATTTTAATGTGAATATAGAAGTGCGTTTAAAATTGTTTGCAGGTGTTTGATTGAGTTTTGAGATTTTTAAAATACAGTCGTTGTGTTGCCCAATTTTTAAAAAAATAATGGGAAAGATATTCAGTTAGCCCTACATAGTTGGATTAAGGATACCGTAAGTATCCTTAGCTCGGGTATGCGGTAGTTGTCATATGCCCGATATGGTACCTAGTTGTGACATATTTGCCAAGATATGCAATGAAAGCACTAAAGAATGAGAAGGACAAAATTGACTGTTTCCAACAAAGAAAGAGTAAGATAAGCAGAAGAAGACAGTGGAAAGGTCAAACTTTTTGTCGAAGTATTTAAGTAGGCAACTTTCATATGAGATCCCACATTGGCTGGAAAGGAAAACAAAGTAAGCCTTATAAGAGTACAGATACTTCTTCCCTACATACACATTTTCTCAGGTGCGGAAAGAGTAAAACCGTGAGGGCCTTGGCCTAATGGGCAATCCAAAGTGGACAATGTTTATGGGTAGGTGGTTTGAGATATTACAAATAGTTTCAAAGCCAGTTCCTAACCCGTTGTGCCAGCGAGGACGCTAGGCCCTAAGGGAGGGCAATTGTAAGATCTCACATCGGCTGGAGAGGATAACGAAATACGCCTTATGAGAGTACAGATACCTCTTCCCTACAGATGCGTTCTCCCAAGTGTAGGAAGAGTAAAACCATGAGGGCCTTGGCCCAATAAGCAACCTAAAGCAAACAATATCTGTAGTTGGGTGGTCTAGGCTATTACATTTCAAGTAAAAGGCAAAAACCTAGTCTTAATATTATTAAGAAGTAGGAGCAGATATAGAGGAAGGCTCCACTCTCACTGGTTCCTCTGTGAAGAGTTTTCTTGGAAGTTGTCATTCATGTTTTTAAAAATTCTAACTTATTAAAATGAAAGCAACAACGTCAGAGAAAATATATGCTTATACATTTTAACCTAATTTTTAGATAAAAGGACAAGAAAATGGTTGCATGCGATAATCCATTAGGAATAAGAGAGATTAAGTCAATAAGATTATTTTTTAAACAGGACTAAGAGTGTGAATTTTGGTTGAGACTTTAGAATGAAGCAATTTTAAAGCTCCAATAACCTAGTAAAACCAACCTTCACATCTGGATAATGAATCTAAAAAGCAATGTTTAATATTTTATATGAACCCTAGCTTTGAATGCACTTATTTTTTAGCATTGTTTAATATTTTATATGAACCCTAGCTTTGAATGCACTTATTTTTTTCATTTATTATTCAAGAAAAGTTGATTGTTTAAAGTTTTTATGAGATATTTTTAACATAATATTAAATTCTGGGATTTAATTGACTTAATCATATTTTATCAAAACAGGAAAGTCCTTTCATATTAAAAATAGGCTTAACTACAAAAAATTACAAATTTTACTCAATTTTACAATTATAGTTCAAATTTTCAATTTTTTAAATCTAGTATAACGTTAGTATCTCCGTTAACATTGTTAACGTGGCAAGCCACGTCAGACATAAATTTTAAAACAAAAGATCACGTTTCAAAATCTAAATTATGTGATCCTATTAACTCTAAGTTTAGTCTTTTTGACCTTAGGTGAAAAGCATGATAAGCCTATGGCTTAACTCATGCCAAGTACTTCATTGGTTTCTTTTCCACATTAAGAGCTGACTTGTTGTCTGTACTATATTTGCTTGTTATGGAGAAGATTTAAATGAAAGTTTATTGCATTTCGATGGTAATGGAAATGTGATTAGAGATGTAAATTGAAACCATTGCACTAGCCACCATTGGAATAACATTGGAAATGTAGTTGGTGTGAGTTTCAATGGTAGCAAGCTTTTATGGAGTCTCATCATCATTTGGGACCACGTTTAGGTCCTTGCTAGAGTTGAATTGTTCCTGCTGAAACTTAGCCACAGCCTCTTGAGCAACATTAAAGAGATCAGACACCACCTTTTCTTCAATAATGCTTATAACAGCCTCGGGATTGTTATCATCTTCACATCTTTTGTTATTGCCCTAATCGACTATAAAGACGGGAAGTAAATGTAGCTTTCCAAGGCTTTTCCTCCTTAGTATGTGCCCTTAAGTGACCACACATTGCCCTGAAAGAAGAAAATGTTTTCCCGCAAACAACATATATCGGAGGCACGTCAACAACAACGACCCTAGTGAATCACCATGCTGCCACTGGCACCTACATCACCTAGATCATCTTTTGAATCTCTTTTCTTTTTCCCATTGGCATCCTCTTAGGATTCACCAACACTAGCACTCTCATAATGCCCTTGTCCTTTTCATAATCAACTCGAGCGTCAATTTCAGTTGGAGCCATAGAAGGAGCATCAACATCTCTTGCAGTAGTTATATATTCAAATGCGGCCTTCTCCTGAGCAACATTTCCAAAGGTATTTCCTTTGTTTCTACTACTCATCAGAGGGCTTATCATAGTCAGGTGTAAAGGAGCCCTCAGGAAAATAATAGAAATAAGAGTTAAGGAACTGAAAATAATAGAAATGAAAATGAGGAAAAAAAGATCCATATGTGATGGTTGGTGCCTGAAGAAGCATGATGTAATGTCGTCTCTTTATATATGGCATACTATGTGTATCATAACATAGTTGATACAGCTTGCCACGTCAGCTCCATTAACGGAGATATTAATGTCAGGCTAAATTTGAAAAAAATTAGAAACTTTGAGTATTTAATTGTTACTTTTTAAAATTTATGCTACAATTGTAAAATTGAGTAAAGCTTTAGTTTTTTTGTAATTAACCCAAAAAATATAATATTTTATCATAGTCTAATTTAATAAAAATAATAATTATATTTATAATTTGTTAAATATCAAATTAAAAAGAAAAGAAGAGTGAAAGGTTCTAAAAATTTATCAAAATGTCTATTGATTAGTTATTTTTATGCTGGTAGTTTTCTTGAATTTGGTATAAAACTATTTTGTAAAAAAATAAAATTTGTAATCTTAATAAAAGGTTCAGGAAAGTAAAGGGTTTTGACAAAAGTAAAAGCACGTAATAAAGACCCTATGATTGCTAGTAAACATTTATTGAGGTGTAACTGAACTTATCCAATCAAATTATGATTCACCAAGGGAAGCCTAGAAAATAGTGAGAAGAATTACTTTTACATTATATTTAAATTTTATGGATTTACGATTACCAACTTTATGTTTTTTTTATATTAACATTTGTTCAAATGAACCAAAAGTGGGGAAATTAGTTATTTTATGAGTTTTTCAATTTAAAAAACGGACGGATTATTAATTTATTATATAATTGATTTCAATTATATAATTCATACGTATACATTTAAATTTACTTAATATACATTTAAAATGTAATAATTACAATAAAAGAAATTACAATTCACTTTAATCTTGAAGAGGATAATCATGGTTCCAAGTTGTAATTTAAAAGTTTATCATTAAATTTGAGTATTTAGTACCCAATATTAAAAATAAATAATTATGGATCCTGTTCCTGTCTATGCCGTGCATGTGGTGTGGAAGCATCAGATTTGGCCCATTCTAATTATATAAAAACCGGTTTATATGGTTACATTCTCAGTCTCTCCTCAATTTCTTATTTCAAGTTGGTGGATAACCTACGGGAAATGGAATATAATCATAATTTTTTTATATGGGCGGGCTGAAAAGGATGGGAATAATTAATTTGACCAAAGTTATGCCATACATTGATAAGGTACAGCTGCATGTCACCATCCGTATTGGACATTTTATTAGACCTCCTAACCAGATGATGTGTATCCTCAATTAGATTCTATTTGGTACAGCTAGTGGTCATCATCATTTTGTTACTGTCCTTCTTCTGTCTAATTATTGTCTTAAACAACCGCCTATTTTAGTCTGATCTAATCCAATTCCAGGTTGTTGATGAGCCAACTGATAAAGTTTGCTTAGTTAGATGTAGCAGTCGACTGGGCAACCACTAGAGCAGGCACGAGGACATTTTCAATCTTTTTCTTCCAACAGCTTTGTTGATTCGTCTCTCGGCTCTAAAGTTGGAAATTTTAGTCTACAAAGCATAGAAGACATGGAGCGTGGAATAACAAGGCCAAACTTCCTCTGCTCTGTGTATTAGTATTTATAGCAATGAGTACATTATTCCAAAAGATTACAGATTACACCCAATATCTATCGGTTACAGCAAGATGAGAGATTTTCTCAACAAATAAGATAAACATTTCAACTGATTACTACTGATTATGTTTTCTATTTTTAGTAACAGCAGTAGCACAAATCTCGGACTCAACATTATCTTTTGAATTGGTAGTCCCGATCTGCCCCCTTCAGCTCATAGGAGGAGGTGCATCGGTGAGCTTGGACTGCAATCAAAGAAATGAAGCTAATGGAAGTCCCTTGGAAAGAATATTTGTAATATGAGCCTGAGACATAATATGCCCAACTCTAAGATCATCCCTCTCAACCTTTTCATGAACAAAGTGAAATCAACTTTATGTACTTAAAAAAAGTTATGGAAAATTGGGTCCGCTAGAAGATATGCGGCAGATAGATTATTGCAAAATAATGGAGCAGCTTGAGGTAGAGATATTTGAAGCTCCCGAAGCAAACGTTGAAGCCATATGTCCTTAATAAGAGCTGAAGTAGCTTCAGTACTTGATCTGGTCACCCCCTTTGCTTCCAAGAAACCCAATTATTGAGGTTGCCTCCAAAACAAACCCAAAGCCCTCGAGTAAAATGACGATCAAAATCTCCAGTGTAATTCGCGATAGAACAAGTGACAATACTAGGCTGAGTGAAAAGACGAATATTAAGCCTAAGAGTAACAGTGCTTTTTAAATAGTGAAGAATTCATTTTACTGCTTTTTAATGAGTTTATATGGAACTAGACTTAAACTAACCGACATTGTTGACAGGAAATAAAATTTCTACCCTAGTAACGGTAGCATGTTGTAAGGCACCAATTACACCACAATATAAGCAAGAATCGGAGAAAAGTGGCCCTTACATTATTTAATGATAAATGTAGTACTGCCAGAGCCGAAATAGGCTTACAATCATCCATACGAGTGCATACCATCAAGTCTCCGATATATTGCACTTGAGATATATAAAACCCATTATGATCATGATGAACAAGAATGCTTAAAAAATGACTTAAATCCTTCAAAGAAAATTCAGCATCTAAATCAGTAATAAATTGCTCTAAAATTTGATTATCTTTTGTTATCACCAATATGTCATCAACATATACTAAAACACATGAGACGGAAGAACCACACCGATGAAAGAATAGAGAAAAATCTAAATGACAACTTTGAATTATATGAAAATCTCTAAGGCGATGAAATCAAGTACACGGTGCTTGTTTGAGACCGTAAATTGCCTTATTTAAGAGAAAAACATACCTAGGATAAACTCATTCCTAAAAGTCACCATTTAAAGTTTCATTATTTATGTTAATTTGATGAACACTCCATCCATGAGTAGCAGATAAAGATAAGATCAAACAAATAGAACTAAGCTTAACTACAGGGCTAAATATGTCAAAATAATCCATGCTTACTTATTAATAAATCCCTTAAGCAATAAGTTGAGCCTTACAATGTTTAATTGTGCCATCCAGATGGATTTTGATCTTATAAACTCATTTACTCCCATAAATGTTGGCTTTAGGTAGAGGGGGTACTAAAGTCCACGTTTTATTTTTGTGGAGTGCATCAAGTTTAAGTTGTATGACTTTACGCCACTCAAGGTGCTTGGCAACTTATTTTTAACTAGGTTGTCTCTTTCTTGAGAATGAGAAGAGATAAAGGAAGCGGATGATGTAATGAATTTAGAGCTTAAGGATTGAGAGAATTGGTTCAAGTACATGTTTGCTTGGGATGAGTTAAGGTAAGATAAGGAAGGACATCAGAGCTGGGTTGATCAAGTTGTTGTACATATGAATATGATGTAAGGAAAGACTTTGGAGATTGTGCGTCTACAAAAGATAAGTCACTAGTAGGCTAGACAGGAGATAAGGACACAAAAGGCAGATAGATCATATGGAGCAAGAGATACATAAGTAAAAGTAGAAAGGGATGATGATGTAGGTTATTGATAGAATGGGAAGGGAAGTTAGGATTCATAAAAAACAACACTATGTAGAATATAAGTATTAAAATTAGGAGGATAAAACAAACATACACCTTATAGGTAAATTAGTCTAGTCAACATGGAGAATAGGAATGATATTACTATTACCCCCTTGGATTTGATCGCCACCATTATAGTTACCGTGGACAACAAAATTACTAAGAGCTGTTAAATTGTTGGTTGCTCCAAAGTCAAAATAACAGTTATAAGTTGGAGAATTAGCAGCAAAAGTGGTGGAAACTATAGTAGTGATTGGACGAGAATTAGTTATATCTCTAATATAACTATGATTGAATTGACTGTAGCAACCCAAAGCTTCATGTCCAACCTTAGAGAAAATTTGATCGATCATCTTCGATTTGTCATTGTTAGATCATATACCTTGGCCACTAGAAGCTTGACCTTGACTAGCCTAATATCCATTACAACCTCCTCAATCACAAAAATTTCCACCATAACAGGATTGATTTCTTTATGTTGGCTGTAATCGGTTACGTTAAACAGTATACATAGAATGAAGAGGGCCTTTTTGATTTCCCTCCGAATGAGCTTCTTCTTATAAAAGAACTCCAAAAAAAGTGTCTACTAAAGGTGTGTTAGCAAGGACACAAAATAAAGTGACTAAGGAGCCATATTTAGGATTTATCCCAGAAAGCATGTTTTATTAATAATCAGCTTCAAGTACATGCTCATTTGAGGCTGCTAGTAGATCAATTATGAAAGGTTTCTTTTTGACATAATCGAGAATAGACACCTAATGATGTTATTTTAGTTTTAATCGCAAGTATATGGTATAGTTATAGCTAGAATTGATAAGTACAGGTCGATTGCATAAGAACTAAAAGTACTAATATTTACCATTTTTCTATTATCTAATATAAAAAATTATGGAGTTTATGATTAATTAAATTCAAAACTAAAACAAATAAACTCAATTGACTAACTAGAATGAAGATTAAAATAAGAAAGAATCAAAGAAGACAATGGTACCTGAACTTTTAATCCCCTCTAAGACTTCTCATGCAGTCACGATTTCATTACTCAATTTAATTTATAATTTATTGGACCGTAAAAATTTCTTAATTATGATAATATCTTTCTTAAGATTATTAATATCTAATCCTCAGTTGATTAATTGAAATCTCTTTCTAGTTGAAACCTGTAAGATTACTTTAATCAATTTATGAATTTCTTTATTAGGTTTAACTCTAATTCAAAACTCCTTTTAGTTATATTAGATCTAATCATACATTGAATTTCTCAATCTCAATGGCATGAGATCATGCATTAATCAACATGTTAACATTATTAATTCAAAGATAATTAAGAACATATAATTAAATATCAATGAAACTAAAGAATGAGTTATATTAAAACAAAATCACTACAAGGTATATCCCAGAATTCGTTTAATCCAATTACTAACAAACGTTTAGTTCCTATTTATAAAAGACATGACATAAAAAATAAAAGAAAACTAGAAAATCAAAAGAAAGAATTCCCTTTTAGTCTTTATGAAATCCACTTTAAATTAGTGGTAATCCACTTTAAATATGTTTCATTTCTTGTTCTGCATTTTTTGTCATCCTAAGTTGTCAATATCTGCTTTCTTGAGCCTCTCTCTCTCTCTCAATTTTGCCCTTTTATAGCTTGAAAATTAGGGTTTTTAAAGTGGAACAGTCACCCACATGGCCATGTGAATGAGTGTATCCCTCAATCTCAATTCAATTCTTCAAAAATCACCAAAAATACTATTTCAGAAAGCTACATGGTCTAGGACATGGCCATGTCCACCTCCACACAGTTGTATCTCATCTAAGTCACTATCTCAAATGACTACTAGTACCACTCTTGAACTTTGACCTTTTTATTGGTACAAAGCCAATAGAGTAACATTATTTATGCCCTTTTATTCTCATGTTACAATTTTTTATTTTTATTTTTATTTTTTTCTTTATATATATAAGGTAACAAAAATGCTCAGAAAGAATTCATATTTAACTAAATGTACGTATAAATCATATATGAAGTATCAAAATGCAAATTAAGTATCCATTCTCAAAATTAATGAAATAAATTGAAATCACTTAATCAAATGAAACTCGTAACTATTTGCCTAAACAAATCAAAACAAAATCACGACTAATCTCATAATGAATCATCTTAATCAACATCCTCTTGAAAAATCCAAAATTTTCACTATTAAGCTAATTATAACAAAATTGACAAGCTTGGATATTGATTGAGCTTCCGAATGCATTTCATCATGTCTCTTGTTTCAAGCTTTCAAATCTGCAATAAGTGATGACATATTATGGTCCCCTTCAGAATACTGTCATCTCCATCCTTCCATTTTGTTTGATGGCCATGAAATTGAGTTCTTAAATCCTAAAAGCAAGCCTCAAATACAAGATCAAGAAAGAAAACTATAGTGACAAATAAATAAACACAAAAATAGAAGAAACAAAAACTAATTAAAAGAAAAAATGACTAGATTAATAAAAATAAGGTTATCATAATATTACAGTCCTTAGTAACGGTGCTAAAAAATTGATGATGTTATTTTAGTTTTAACCACAAGTCCATGATATAGCTATAGTTAACACTCGCGAGTATAAGTCAATCCCACAAGAATTAAAATTACTAGTACTTATTGTCTTTCTATTATCTAATCTTACAAACTGTGATGCTTATGATTAATCAAATTCAAAACTAAAATGATAAACTAAAATAAATCAACATAATTGATTAACTGGAATGAAGATTAAACTAAGAAATAATAAAAGAAGATAGTGTACTTGGACTTTGAATCCTCCTAGGACTTCTCATGCAATCATGATTTCACTACTTAATTTATTCTATAGTTTATTACACCCTAGAAATTCCTCAATTATGCTAATATCTTTCTTAAGATTGTTCACATATTATCACTGGTTGATTAAATCTCTTTCTAGCTAATACCTCTAAGATTGTTTTAATCAATATGTGAATTCCTCTATTAGGTTTAACCCTAATATAGAAGATTTATGTCAACCTATCTCTAGGTTTGCATACAACTCCTTTCAATTATGCTAGATCCATTTATTCATTAAATTTCCCAATCTCAATGGCATGAATCATACTTGAATCAAATTGCTAGCAATATTAATTCAAGAATAATTAAGAATACATAATTAAATCTTAATGAAACTAAAGAATGAACTAAATTAAAACAAAATCACTATAAGATCTTCCC
>JAOQMP010000004.1:6537406-6553490 GCA_027563575.1 Erythroxylum pedicellare
TGTTAGATCCTTTTATTCATTAAATTTCCCAATCTCAATGTTATGAATCATAATTGAATCAAATTGTTAGCAATATTAATTCAAGAATAATTAAAAATACATAATTAAATCTCAATGAAACTAAAGAATGAACTAAATTAAAACAAAATCACTATAAGATCTTCCCCGAGGTTCATCTAATCCAAGTACCAATAAAGGTTTAGTTCCTAATCATAGAAAAAGTAACATCAAAACTATAGGAAAACTAAAAAAATCAAAAGAAACATGATAAAATCCATTTTAATCTTTATAAAATATTCTTTAGATTGATGGTAATCCACTCGAAGTATGTTTCCTTGCTTGTTCTTTGTTTTCTTTTTCATCCTAGGCCATCAATATATGTTTTTCGAAGCCTACCTTAAGCCTCTCTCTTTTTTCTCTTAGTTTTTCCCTTTTGTAGCTAAAAAATTTGGATTTTTAGAGTGGACTCGGTCACCCATATTGTTTTGTATATGACCGTGTCCCTTAATCCGACTTTAATTCTTTAAAAATCATGCAGAAACATGATTTTAGAAAGCTATATAGTTATGTCCACGTCCACACACCGGCATCCCTCAAGGACAACTTCAATCCTTTAATTTTCTATCTCGATTTTGTCTAATTTCTACTCCTTTCAACCCTTAAAGGTAATTAAGACCTAAAAACATAATAAAAACAAATTACATACCAAAAAATTAAAAAAAAACTCTCAAATAAATAAACAAAGTGCACTAGACACATGATTAGAAATATGGTCTATTAAGCATTTATCAACATCCCTCCTTGCTAGAATGTTGCAAGTTACATCTTTAGATGCATGGTACGAGCCTTTGATTAAGGCTTAAAGGTTCTTTCCCGCATGAGCTAACCTTGACGAGCTGTCGAAATACAACTTGTGTGGCCCAGACGATGTTCGTTAATAAGAGACCAAATCCATAAGAGAAATCCTTTGTCTTGATGCTTTTTGCTTGTGTATGCCATATTCACAATCATGATCCCATTAGAATCAACAAGTTAAGGTGTTGAAGCATCATTATGCAACACTACATTGTGATCTAAATCATACGCTTTTAGGGTAGAAAGAAGTGTTAGAGCCCAAAGATGATAATTTTCTTTGTCCAACTTAAAGTTAAAATTAGGATTACGAAAGGAATTATTTTGGTCATTGAGGGCAACAATTAATTGTTTATTGTTATTGGTAGCCATAGAAGCAAGGAATCAGTTTGGAAGGCTAAGATCAAAGACAATGAGTCTAGAGTTTTGATACCATATAAAACACAGAAGATACTGAGTGTGGAATTGCATGCTAAACTTTCCCTACTTATTTTATTAGTATTTATAACAATGTGTACATCATTCTAGAAGATTACAATTTATCCAATATCTATTGATTACAAAAAGGTGAGAGATTTTCTGAGCAAATAAGATAAACATTATCAAGTGGTTACTAGATGCATATGTTTATTATTTTTTGTAACAACACTAGCACAAGTCTTAGACTTAAGATTATCTTTTAAATTGGCAATTTTGATATAATCATATGTAAACCTGTAGTTAAGTTTTGATAAAAAGAAAAAGGAATAAACATATTCTGGTTTTTTAAATTATCGTTGTTTTTCTTTGAAATTTTTTAACAATTAAACTTTTTATATTTAGGGTTAATTACAAAAAAACTCAAATTTTAATCAATTTTGCAATTATAGCCTGAACTTTAAAAGATGGTAACTAAACACTTAAACTTTCAATTTTTTTCACATCTAGCCTGATATTAGTATCTACGTTAATATTGATGACGTGGCAATTCACATAAGACAGAAACCATAAATCATTGTACATGTCAGACTTAATTAAACTAATTAATTAAGTCTTCCTTTTCCTCATTTCTCTTTTCACCACCAACCCTTTCATTCTCTCCCTCTCATTTCACATTTTATGTTAATTATACAGACTTTCTCTTTTAATTTTTTTGCCATTTTTATTGTCATGTTTCGACAAGAAAGTATTAGTACATAATTTTTTTAAAAAAGAAAGTATTAGTACCTCTTCAAACGACGTGCATGGGATGGTAATGCTTGATGCATCGATCAAGGAGCAGCATCGAGGAGGGGCAGTGTTGATAAAGTTGTTTTCATCTCAGGGGTGCAAAACATCGTTAGAGGTAGAGTTGTCAAGGCTAAGGAGAGGAGATTTTGCATTAGAAGCACCAATAATAGTGTTGGCATTTCATGTGGATCATTGGGACTATATGGGTTGGAAGGACCCTTATGGGTCTAGGCAATGGATAGTCAGGCAAAAGGCGTATGTTGGGGCATTGACGCTTAATACTGTGTTTATACCTCAAGTTGTTGTTCAAAGAAGGGCTCACTGTGTTGCCAATGATGAGCAGCCTCTCTTGTCTATGTGAAAAGGAGCTAAAAATGTTTGTAGTTGGTTGGAGAACACTTTGTCATGTGACTAGAAGCGGAGAAAAGGTGTGTAACACAAAATTCCAATTTAAAAGGGTAATAAATTGAAAGAAAAATTTAGGGTTTTAATCCTTTTCTTTTACTTTTCTTTAATTTCCTTAATTTTACTTAATTAGTTTAATTAATTTTGACTTATACAATTTTATTCAACTATAATAATGCATGTTTAGATTTTTATCTTATGTTGCTTGTCACGTTAACAACGTTAACAAAAATAATAAAATTGCAGTTAGATTTAAAAAAGATTAAAAGTTTGAGCATTTAATTTTTATTTTTTAAGGTTCGAATGATTATAAAATTGAGTAAATTTTGAGATTTTTTGTGGTTAACCCTTTACTTTATTTTTTAAATGTTACTAATCACTTTATATTAATATTCTCATTAATGTCCTTAATAAAAATCCTACATTGTCAACAAAAATAAAGTGGGTGTTCAACTTAGATATATACATGAAAATTCTTGTATATACAATAAAAAAGTCCTACCATGAAACTCAAAGTATAGTTTAAAACTGTAAAAACTAACATAAAGGTAACATTAATTTATATCACTTAAAAACTATAATTATAAAAAAGGAGAACCGGGGAGTGCATAAAAGTGGACAAACTTCTGATGCACAAAAAAGAAAAGAAAAAATGGGCAGCTTCCCAAGAAAACTTGAGCAACCTTTTCAATGCACTACTACTTAATTGGACGTTTTCTCCCGTTCTCTCCCCGTCATCAATTGATAACTTATATCCGTATTGTCCCAACACCCAAGCAAAGTAATCTCTTTTCACAAACTATACATATACACACCAAAAACATTTAACGAGTACAGCCGCCCAATCTAACCTATAATGTGTAAGCCTGAGCAGAAGAAAATTCCCACATTGCCATTCCATGCTCACATGCTATTAGGTTGGCTTTTATTCAAGGAAGCACAAACCATAGAAGTTTGTATACATGCTCCTGCCATTAATTGGAAAGTGTCATTTAAATTTAAAAGGTTGATGGTTTTGATGGTAATTGGTCACAGAAACGCTCTTTCTTTTTGTTGGTTTAGAGGAAAACAGAGAGACCAAAGGCTTGTGATCCTTACTCTGAGGCATTGCAATCATGAAACTTTCGCCGTCCAGTATGGGGTTTGCTACAACTGAGATTCTGACTCTGCCTCCCTTCACCTCTCTTTTAAGCCAAGATACTTTATAACAAATAAAACCCACATTCCTCTCAATTTGGTCCAAAAGCATACTCATCATATCAGTATCCCAAACCCACGATTCTAAGTCTCTCTATCTGTTCCTTACACTTAGCAGCGAAGCCAAAGTGGGCCTGTCCAAAACCTGTGATGCTTGCCAGGCATGACAAAACAATTTTTACAGAAATATTAGAAGCAATATCATTACTGGCATCTAAGTCGTCCAATTTGATGGGGGATCTAACTTCACCTGACCATCCAAAACTCGCCTGTTTTGTGGACCTAACATTCATTGGGCAGTGAACAACTAATAGGAATATGCCATGTCAGATTACATAAATCCCACATTACGTTTGGCAGGTGAATTTTACTTATGAATTAAGCTGTTATCAACTAACAAAGCTAGACCTCAATCCCAAACTAGAAAGCTTTAAATTATTCTTTTAAACAGATAAGAAAAATGACCAGAATCAATCATCAAAGTTGTGCTCCTACGTCATCACCCCTCCCATTCTCGCACGGGCAAGCTTCATTTTCTCTATTTAAACAAAACACCTTTGTTTTCTTCCCATATCCTCCATCCCCATTTCGTTGCACTGCATTAATGGCTACCATAGCCCTATCCAAGTCCTCTGTTCTCTTAATTTTCGCGCTGTGCACTTCTTTGCATAGCACGATAGCTGTTGAACCATTTGCCTGCGACCCCAAGAACGGAGCTACCAAGAACTTCCCCTTTTGCCAAGTCAAGTTGGCGATACAAGACAGGGTTAGAGATCTCATTGGAAGGTTAACACTACAGGAGAAGGTCCAGTTGTTGGTGAACAATGCTGCGGCTGTTCCACGACTGGGGATTAAAGGGTATGAGTGGTGGTCTGAGGCTCTTCATGGTGTTTCCAACGTCGGACCCGGGACTAGATTCGGTGGGGCTTTTCCTGGTGCCACTAGCTTCCCTCAAGTTATCACCACCGCCGCCTCTTTCAACGCAACATTGTGGGAGGCCATTGGACGGGTAAACACTCTTTAGTTTTTCTTAATCATTGTATCAGTGGATTATTATTAGATTCTATATCACTGTCCTAACCTATGAGGGAGTGTCCTTGGTGTTGCTTTTTCTTTTGGAATAAAGGCTTTTAAAACTGTTTTGGAACAATTTGTTCACGCTGAAGACAGCCCTTTTGCCATGAAAACTGTCACCTGTGTCTTGCAATTTGCTTGGCGGATCATAGAATAATAAATTCAAGCCACAAATCTTTCATGAACAAATCGAAGTTGATCACCAATGAATCCCACATTTAGTGTTTGTGGGCCATAGGCCTAACATCTTTTGCAGGACAGTTGCACTGACATGCGACTATTGTATCGTATATATGTTGAACTTAACGTTTGCTTATCTTATCTTATTATATATCATATGCCGTCACCATCAATTTTTTAATCGTATTATTATTCCAACACCAAAATTGTCCAATATCCATCGAGAAGCATTAGTTTTTCTTCTTCTGATCACTTTATTCAGTACAGGTACGACAACTTGGGGTTACAAAACAAGAATTAAAAGAAGAAAAAAGAAAGTAGAGATTAAGCATTCCACTTTGTCTTGCATCTAATCAAGGAGTCCTCCAACTTGCACATACAATAATCAGTCAGCAGAGACATGTCACTTCGAGAGATAGTAACCAAGTTGCGCAATTTAGATCAGACATTGTTGGGATACTAATGTACGCCCGTGGGTCGCAGGTCGTGTCAGACGAAGCCAGAGCAATGTACAACGGAGGGATGGGCGGGCTCACGTATTGGAGCCCAAACGTGAACATATTAAGAGATCCCAGGTGGGGCCGGTCCCAGGAGACCCCCGGTGAAGATCCGGTTGTTTCAGCTACATATGCTGCCAGCTACGTCCGAGGTCTACAGGGAAATGACGGTGACCGGTTAAAAGTAGCTGCTTGCTGTAAGCACTATACCGCCTACGACCTCGATAACTGGAACGGCGTCGATCGATTCCACTTCAACGCACAGGTATATTTTTGTCTTTTGCTTTACTGAAACAAAAAAGTTGGTATTCTGCTGTACTAATCTGCATTGTGAGACCTTAAGCGTCAAATGATTATGTGTCCTGATCGTTGATCTGGTTGACCTAACGTTGACGATAAGAGTCATTGTTAGGGATCAAGTGGTCTGGTCGTTACTTGTGTGCTTTTGAATATTTTGGCATCGTAGTTTGGGCCAGCTCTAACCTCAACAACTTCCTGAATTCTTTCCAGCAGAAACATGGATCTAGCAAAACCAGTGGGCAGTTTCAATTAGGTTTGTCAGTAAAATAGAGCTGCTGATGAGCTAGTATCACTATATAAAATGATGACTTATGAGATGAAAAATAATAATTAGAAGATATATACAGAAAAGTGAATTGAAATACATTTTAATTACCTTGAGATTTTCGTGACTTTATTATCAATACTTGTGAAATGCAATCCTCAATTCCTGATTGAACATCAACTTGTAGGGCATCAGGTTATCTGTGCCATTTACGGTGTTCTAATTCTTAACTACTTATTTTTAATCATACATTTATATTGACTCATATAATTATTTAATGAGATAAAGCTTGGTTAATTGAAGCAAAAGTTCTGTTCTCAACTTGCAGGCAACATGCTCACGATTTCCTTATTTTATTAATTATATCTAATCCGTATCTTTGTATAAAATTTATTAGACATTATCCGTACATTTATATATAAAAAAATTAAATAGCAACGGAAAAAGAGTATCTTGTTCCAGCCGGGTCAGGACTTACTTTTTCTTGGTTCTTCTTGACTAAAGTAAGTTCTGTCTCATCTTTTCCTAATCCTTACAAGTCGAGGAAAAGGCGCTTGCTCGGCTCTTGCTTTTCGTCTTTGCTACACAGTCCATTCACGTGCGTGTGGATTGGATTGGACTCTACTTTCCATCTGTCCATATCCACGTGTACACGCCTGTGAACGCTGTCTGACGTTGGATTGACTTGTGTCAACAGGTGAGCAAGCAGGACGTTGTGGACACATTTGATGTGCCTTTCAGGGCATGTGTGAAGGAGGGGAAGGTGGCAAGCGTTATGTGCTCCTACAATCAAGTTAACGGCGTCCCCACCTGTGCCGATCCCAATCTGCTGCGGAAAACCGTTCGTGGTCAATGGCATCTCAACGGGTAATATATAATGTTGTAATCATTCCACTGATGCTGTCGTCTTCGATGTCTTTGGTTGATGATGTTCTTTTCACATGCTCGCAGGTACATTGTTTCGGACTGTGATTCCGTCGGAGTTTACTATGATCAGCAACACTACACATCTACTCCTGAAGAAGCAGCCGCCGATGCTATTAGAGCAGGATTGGACTTGGACTGTGGTCCCTTTCTGGGGTTGCACACCGAGGACGCGGTCAAGAAGGGCTTGCTTAAAGAAATTGATGTAAATGGGGCGTTGATCAATACACTCACGGTCCAAATGAGACTAGGAATGTTTGATGGTGAACCATCAGCACATCCCTATGGGAATCTAGGACCAAATGATGTGTGCACACCGGCACACCAAGAGCTCGCCCTCGAAGCCGCTAGACAAGGCATTGTTCTACTTAAGAATCATGGCCCTTCGCTGCCCTTATCTGCTCGCCGACATCGTACAATTGCAGTTATTGGGCCTAATTCCAATGTCACCGTGACCATGATTGGCAATTACGCTGGTAAGTTTTGAGCAATAGACTTCGTAACAGACTTTTAACTTCTGGGGTACTCATTGGTTTTTGGTGTCATTAGGCGTTGCATGTGGATATACATCTCCGGTCCAAGGGATAGCGAGTTACGCTGGGACAATTCACCAAATGGGTTGTGTGGATGTGTCTTGCTCAGATGACCAGCTCTTTGGTGGAGCCATTGACGCCGCTCGTCGAGCTGATGCAACAGTTCTAGTGATGGGGCTTGACCAATCTGTAGAGGCAGAAACTAGGGACAGGGCCGGCCTTCTTCTTCCTGGACGACAGCAAGATCTTGTCTCTAAGGTTGCATCAGCTTCTAAAGGCCCAACAATATTGGTCTTGATGTCTGGTGGGCCTATTGATGTCACTTTCGCTCACAATGACCCGAGGATTTCTGCCATCTTATGGGCTGGATATCCGGGCCAGGCCGGTGGAACAGCCATATCGGATATTCTTTTTGGAACAGCCAACCCAGGTTGGATTTAGCTTATGTTGTTCACATCTTTTATCCAGTTTAGTTAAGGCATGCAATGCTTTTCTTTTTTTTTCCTCAGGAGGCAAGCTACCTATGACATGGTATCCACAAGAGTACCTAACAAAACTGCCAATGACAAACATGGCTATGCGGCCCAGTGAATCAAAGGGCTATCCAGGAAGAACCTATAGGTTTTATAAAGGTCCGGTATTGTACCCTTTCGGGCACGGAGTAAGCTACACAAACTTTGTTCATACTATAGCAAATGCACCCACCATGGTCTCAGTGCCTATTGACGGGCATCGCCGTGGGTCGGGAAACATAACCATCTCAGGCAAAGCAATCAAAGTTACACATGCCAAATGTAATAAGCTCTCGTTAGGACTTCAAGTAGATGTTAAAAACATAGGCGCAAAGGACGGAACCCACACGTTATTGGTCTACTCCAGACCGCCTGCGCAACGTTGGGCTCCCCACAAACAACTGGTGGCCTTTGAAAAGGTACATGTGGCTGCAGGAGCACAACAGAGAGTGGGGATTAACATACATGTGTGCAAGTTCTTGAGCGTAGTGGATAGGTTTGGGATTCGAAGAATTCCATTGGGAGAGCATAGCATTCACATTGGTGATACCAAGCACTCGGTGTCACTTCAAGCAGGAGCACTAGGGATCATCAAGTCCTAACTTTCTTTTGGGGCACTGATGGGGACCCGGCAATTCTTCGTAATGGCCGATTCTTCTTTAAAATAACCATTAGAAACTATTCTTTTTGAGGATGGTTTAAAGAAGAAGACAGGAATTTCTCTGCTCAATTGTCACTAGAGAAAATTTACTAGTCATTTAGCCTCTGTATTGAAAGAAATGAATTACATGAATAATCTTTTGCATTTTGGATTGTAAGTTGTTAATGTCTCATTGTTATGGATGCTGAGAATATAAGTATACTTGAATTACATTGAAGTAAGTTCTATATCAAAGTTGAATACATTGATTTTGGAGAATGTATGATCCCTTGGACGAAGGATTGTTATTGCGTAATGAAATTTTCTGAAGAACTTTTCCAAAATGCTTGAAGACAGGATACGAATCGATGACGAGAATGTCTTTTGCTAACCCTGCTTAGAGAGACTTAATATGAAATTTCACATTGTTCTTATTCTGTACAACAAGGAACATGTTATTGTCTTCAAGCTTTAGCAAATCCACGTTCAATTCGATGTCGATGAACCATTTGACAAATTACACAACCTCGAATCCATACTCACGCACGTCCAGCCCCTGTAAGCAGGATTCTGAATATTCTTCATTTTTTTCCCGGTTTCTGTTCCATTTCCACCTGTGTACCTCACCGGTCTCATGACTGAAGGGTATATATGTGGGTAGAAAGTGGCTTAGGAACACTTGAAAAAGAGATCACCATGCGATGTCTAGCCAAATCTTCGCTAATTGATTTAACTTGAAGGGCAGGTTTTCTTAATCTTATCTGAATCAGATTAATGATCCATATGCAGCAATCCTCCTGAAGATATTGTCACATAATGGAATTAATTAGGTCAACGTGATGATTAGCATTCCTCCTTATACTTATCTAATCCTGCCTGTCTAAGTTATCTTCAACAGACGTCTGACTATCTGATTCCAGAGCTTTCAAAATAAAATTTCATAACTTTAATACCAAAGGGGCACATTGTTACAGCTCAAATTTGCCTTCTTTTTTAGTTCATGGACATTTCTACGCTAGTCCTGAAAATCATGATAAGTGATCAATTAGGCCATGAATAATCAAAATGAGAGCTAATTGTGATCCTTGATGCCCTTTTTCCTTCAACTGCCACTCTGCCAATGACGTTCCAGGCATTTATATCAAACCCAACAAATAGTGTTGAGTGATTATCCATTTTGGATAAGTGGTACTACTGTAAGTACAACGAGCCCTAGGGCACTGGTACCTAACAGCAGAAGAAAGAGTAATTGAGCTCCTAAATGGCTGGCAAGCAAAGCCTGTCACAGTGTGCAGAATATAACAATAGCATGCCTGTCACTTTAGAATCTTGCAGGTTTTCGGCCCCAGTGCACAGTTTTGAGTTCAAGTAAGAATCAACATACTAAATTTTACCATGCAGTTCTCTGAACTTTGGATAACAAGGTCATGCATGAAAATTGCGAATACCATCTATGCTACTGGTAGCAGAAGAATATAAGCTGTACGTTTGTTGGTCATGTCATCTCACATGAGCTGTTCATCAAACCAAGTGACTATTGAGCTCTCTATTTGAGTGCAAGCGAACAAATTGACATTAGTTCGCAAATGGATTAGAGTGCCAAAATAAGGGAGTACCATCATAGAGACTAATCCTCCTAGTCACATACATTCATGTTTCCATGTGCACAGTCCTCAGGCCTTACGAAGATGCCCAAAACCCCCTTGAAGGTAAACGACTGAGCTTGGCATGTGCGAGGGCAGGACAAAAACGTTATAGGAGCAGCAGGGCACTGATCTTGACATATATATTATAAACCAAGTTTTATGATTGCTGGCTTCTCTGGCCTCGAAAGGAACCCGACGAGAGAGTATCCAATATCCAAAATCTACATCATTGTGATGATAGCATCAAGTACCTAGTGGTACAGTATAATCCAGAAGTCGTTTTCCTATAGACCTCTTGTGCGATGGAGCATTCATTCATGCCCATTATTGCCATTACCATGCCGGTTTTAGGTTTTGGCTTTGCACTCTTTTTTTGTCACCATTAGAGCTCTAAAACAAATAAAAAGAAATGAAGAGAAACGAATTGGACAATATGCTTATTTTACTCGCAACCATTTCAAATCTCTACGAATTTCGATGTCCCGGAATATAGCAAAGTTGTTACGTATCACTGGCCTGTTATGTTACATCTTTGGCTTGATTTTGAAGCTTTCTACTTTATGAGGTTGGAATTTTTGATAGGGTTAAAGAATTTTTGGGTGAAAAAATTAAAGGGGATGTACAGGGTTGAGTAAACCATGTGGAAAGAATTTGCTTTTGTTTGTTTTCTTGTTTGTATATTTTATTGCTGTTTAGTTTGGTAATGAATCGTACGTATAAGCAGAAAGCTTTAACAAAGGCTGACTCTGTAGGGATGGCGTGTCATGACTCGAAAAGATTCCAAAACTTTGAGATATGCCTCAGAAGCCCATCCCAATCCAACACCACCTCTTTTTCACATGTTTTATAATATTCCAATCTGCTAGCCCATGTCATTTGAAACAACTCACGAACTATTATAGATGAAAAAGAGCCTTCGTTATGGAATATGATTCTCTGGTAATAATTCACCTCAAGATCCTTTTTCAGATTAATTCGTAATAACAACTTAAGAAGGAAAAAGAACACAAAGAGCTGTTATCACTAAATATTGTCATGTTGTTGGCTGCAACTGGCAAACCAACTTCCACGACGAGAGCAGGTCATGGATCTGAAGCACATGGACTTCTCTGCAATTGGTCGAAAATGTATTAGTTAAAACATAATTGTGGCAGGCCAAGTGACAACCCCTGATCAAGTTGAAGGGTTAACGGTCAACCACGTCTAACACTTTAATCCCAACGTTGACAATTTGAAAAGATGTGTTTTGCATTGGTTGTATGGAGCTGATTAGGGGATACTCATACTCCCTTAGCAAGTATGATTTGTTCGAACGTATACGTATTAGGATATTCACGGTTAAGAATCTATAACTATTACATCCTAAAACTTTGATACACAGAGACAAGATGCTCATGTCTTGGGAGGTGAAAAGCAATAATCATGTTTAGTTAGTTGCTAACATTAGCCTCGGAGTCGAACGTTGGTTCATATTCCAGAAACGAATGAAGCAATTGATCGGTACTTTATCATCTGGGTATATTTAATTTTATCCTCTGATATCGCAGACCAAGCAGTTAAGAACGATAGATACTTCAACTGTTAGATACATGTATGACGAGTGCTTGGAATTTAATACATTGAAGAGGAATCATATGCTTACCTGCTTCTGCTTATATTTAACTGATACCGCTTTTTCTTGCCTTTAAATTTTAGTGCAACACGCCAACTATGATTCTTCAAACTATGCCTTACCCTTGAAGATGCATTAGGAGGATAATTGCAATTACGCACAAGAATTAGATACAAGCTCTTTTAGATGCTTAAAGAAAAGCATATAAGATCTGAAAATATTTGGATTAACTTTATAACTTTGAATTCTAGAGAGAAAACAGAAGCCTAAAAGTCATCTAAGACTGAGTGCATTGTTAGAAGGTGATGGCAATAAGACCAACCCAATTTGGTAAGCATATACGAGCTGAGCACTCGGAGCATCTTCACATGGATTGGCTACCCATCTCCACGTGAAATTCAACCCGCGGACACGTGCAGCCCTCATAGCTGTTTCTCTGGTGCAGAGAAATAGCAAGCCATATGATTGGTTAAATTCCTGTACTAAAAATGGTCTTGGTGTTCTTTTGTGCCGTCAAGAAGAGGACCTGGTGTCATGTTTATGGCTAATGTGCAAAATAACAAGAGAATTAGATGCTCACGTCTCGGCTTTTGCCCCCTCAGATGCCAACATTGGGAATGGCTGGCTCTCTGTTTATTAACAATTATTTTTAATTAGTTAGTTGATTCACCCTTAAGCACTGATTATGTTGGTCATGGTGGTAGGAGTTTGCTTTGATTAAGATCCTAGAGAGATATCCCTTGATGACGATTCCCTGAATTAAATAAGGATCTTGCTATCAGTATATAGGCCATTTGGCGTTTTGTCTTTAATTTAACTATTTGATTAGGCTTCTCTTAAGTTACTTGAATCATAATTTTTAAATTTTTTATTTCTCCTGTTATTTAAAAATTTTAAAATTTCTCTAATCTTTAAAGTTTTCAAAATTTTTGATGTTTTCAATTTTTTAAAAATTATTTCTCATGTGATTAAGTTTAAAAATAATGACAAACGCACGACATGAATATAGGTTAATCAAACATTGGTAACATGTTAACTCAACTTAACTCTTAAACTTAATCTATAACTCAACTTATATTAAAATTTTAAAATAATTATAATCAATTATTAATTTGAGTCGAATTTAATTGATTCAAACTGAAATTAAGAGTTAAACTTATATAAGCATCATTGATTGATTTAAATGTCAAGTTTACATGTCACATGCATTCCATTGTCAAAATTTTTAACTGAAAAATAGGATATAAGGTTTCTAATAATAAATATGTTTAAAAATTTTAAAAATTAAAAATTAAAAATTAAATTTCCTTATATAAAGAATATCTTTTATTATTATGTTTATTATATCATAGTTTACAGATAGTGTAAATTACATTATAAATTGCATTAAATTAGTCATAAATGTGAATTTTAGCCTTTATTATTTTCAGATTCTCTTATATAATCTTTTAAGCTATATTATAAACATGCAAAATCTTTAAATGGGAATGATGTTAAGACCATAAATATATTTTTAAATCTTCAATGGTTGATAGCTAAAAAACTATATTTGGTAGTCCTTTAGCATTTATTGTTTTTAGAAGTCCCATGTACATATATCATAACAAAAATTGTTGAAAACAATCTTATAATATTAAAATAGCTAATCTTCATCAATCACTAGTATCTGACAAATAAGTCCTAAACCTAATGTTTTGTCTAAAACAAATGGTAGGGATTGATCCAATGTAATAAGTGTTAAATGACACTTCAAAATTTGTCATTGCCTGTTTTTAGGAGCAATTCGTAAGTAAGCGGGTCAATTATTATGCTTTTGTCTTTTAGTATTTAATCTGTAATGATTTATGCTAATGGATGAATGTTTCCATTAATGAAGGACATGATTCCTTTTCCGTTATTTACTTCACCTGTAAGTCTATATAATAGATCTTATGTAGCTGTTTTATTCTCAAGGCGGTAAAAAATTAAGGACTCTCTCCCGTAGCATCTTTGGTCTTTCTACTTATTTTTGTTTTTTGCTTTCATTTCCTAACAATTTTTTATATCAGAGCGGTTGAGAGAGGAAGAGCACGAGCAGTCTCTTTTCCTTCTCCCATAACTAGGTCAGGTCCACTAAAAACAAAGGAGAAGAGGTCAGAGATCAATAGGGGGAATTAGTAAAGTAAGCGAGAAAGTGAGGTTCAAAAAATTGAGATCAGCTCGCAAGTGAGAGAAACAAAAACTCAAGTCCTTAATTTTTTTTTCCTTAGTCCTTAATTTTTTTTTCCTTTCCATCTCACAAACCAAAGAGAGTTAACTACAGCATGAAACATTAGTGAGGAAAAAAAAGCAAACAGTCATGGCAATAAATGGCTCTACGACAACATCGTAATCCTTAATTCCAATTTTTAAAGGGCAAAATTATCATTTCTGGAGTTTAAAAATGGAGATCAGATCTTCTGTTCCAGTTAATTAGTTCCTATTCTATTCTATTAAATCTCATTCATATATTTATGTAGGATCCACAAAAATATATGGACAAGATTAAGTAGAACAAGATTGGAACACTCTAACGGAAACATGGTGCTCCAACTCCTAAAAATGCAGACTATGTTAAAGTCTCAAGAACTTTGGGACTTAGTAGAGAAGGTATTTGAAGATACCAAATATAGCGTGAAACATTAGTGAGGAAAAAAAACAAACAACCGTGGCAACAAATGAATCTATGACAACATCACAGTCCCTAAATCCAATTTTTAAGGGGCAAAATTATCATTTCTAGAGTCTAAAAATGTAGAATATGTTTAAGTCTCAAGAACTTTGGGACTTGGTAGAGAAGGGGTTTGAAGATACCAATCTGGAATAGCCTAATCAGCAGCTAAATGACAACCAAAAAAGGATGCAAAGGCCTTATTCCTTATTCAGCAAGCTCTTGATAATAGTATTTTCTCCTGAATTGCAGCAGCTAATGCCTCCAAAAAAGCATGGGAAATTCTCAAAAAGAATACCTGGGAGATAAGAAAATAATTATAGCAAAATTGCAAACTCTTCGCCGTCATTTTGAGTTGTCAATGCAAGAAAAATATTGTGTCAAGATTATCTTCTAGGGTATCTATAATTGTCAATTGTACGAAGTCATATGGTGAAAATATAATCAATGGAACTGTTGTGGGCAAGGTTTTGTGGAGTTTAACGTCAAAATTTAATCATGTAGTTATTGCCATTGAGGAGACTAAAGACCTAGCTATCTACACATTTGATGAACTGATGGGTTCTTTATTAGCATATGAAGATACGTTGAATAGGTCTAGTAGAAAAATAGAAGAAATGGCTTTTCAAGTAAGGGGGAGTCTCATCCTAAAGGCAAGTTAGAAACTTCAGCATACAAAAAATCAGACAATATAGGAGGCAGAGGGCAAGGTAGAGGAGGTTACCGTGGTCGAGGTCGTGGTCATAGAAGAGGACGAGGTCAATTTGCTAGTGAATGTCACTACTGTAAGAGATATAGGCACAAGGAGGTTGACTGGTGGATTTGTAACATCTCGTTACCCATGTTAGGACTATAATTGTAAATTATGGGAAATTATGAGAAATTAGGAAAATGCACATCATGCATAATTAATAGTGATATACACATTTATTTTGCAAATTCATATGATTGTACATGCATTCATTGGCATTCCCGGGTAAATTATTTTATACATGGAAATTGAGGATTTAAATTGGAGTGTATTAATTGTGATTGGCAAATTTGGTATATTTTAGATATTTTGAAATTTTTGGTGAATTATTTTTTGAACTGAAAATTAATTTGGTGGTAAAAATTAATTTGGAGACTATTAGTAATATTTTGGAATTTTTGAGAATTTTAGAAATTTTGTGTAAAAATTTGAAATATTTTGGACCAATTATATAGTGACATGTGGCGATAATATATAAGTGACAAATGGCTAAATAGTTTTGTGACAAGTGGCAGTATTATAGACTAATACATGTTAACCATGCAACAGACATATAGAGGACGACCTCGGTTCCTCCGTCATTGTTCCTTCATACTGCAGGTTTTGTTAGACAAAAATAGTTTGAAAACACTGGTTAGTGATTCTGAAACTATAGTAAGGCTATCAGTTTGTTGCTTGAGAGTTGATTGCTATTTTTCCCATACACATGATCTACTAACACAGCCAAAAGCTTGTTAAATCAAGTAAGTGAAGTTTTAAGGTTTTAAGTTCTGTGAATTTGGTGATGTTTTACAGTTT
>JAOQMP010000004.1:6560774-6587581 GCA_027563575.1 Erythroxylum pedicellare
AAGTTGAAGGCAAAGTTACAGTTGCTATCAAAACCGCACATGGTAATATAAAGCTTCTCCATGATGTGCTGTATGTTCCCTCTCTAGTTCATAATATGTTAAGTGCAGGACAATTGTTGATTGATGGTTATTCTGTTATATTTGATATTGATTCCTGTATTATCCATGACAAGAAATCTGGTAGAAAATTTTTATGCTCAAATGACCTCAAATAGAATGTTTCCCTTGGATGTGTCACTTAGTAATGAAAGTTGTGCATTGGTTCCTAAGCAAAGTCCATAAGCTAAGTTATGGCATTTGAGAAATGATGGCATTTGAGATATAATCATTTGAATATCAAATGATTATAATTGTTAGCCAATAAAGGCATGGTTGTTAGGTTGCTTAAAATTGATAAACTTAGCTTTTGTGAAGGATGTGTATATGAAAAACAAAGTAGGTCATCATTTTTCTATAAGGAAGGCATGGAGGGCCTCAACTTACCTTGAACTTGTACATGTTGGTTTATGTGGTCCCATGTCAGTTGAGTCCTTAGGAGGGAGTCGATATTTTTTGCTCTTTATTGATGACTATAGTCGTATGAGTTGGGTATATTTTATAAGATCCAAATATGAAGCTTTTGAGAATTTCAAAAAATTTAAGTCCTTGTTAGAGAAGCAAAGTAGGTGTTAGATTAAAACCTAACACCTACTTTGCTAGTGAATGTCACTACTGTAAGAGATATAGGCACAGGGATGTTGACTAGTGGATTAAACAAAAAATGAACAGAAGAATGCTAATTTCACCAGGACACCGCAAAAGGAAAGCAATGTGTTCATGGCTGACTCTACTATAGATATTGAGACTGATGTTCTTTGGTTTATTGACAGTGGTTGCTTCAACCATATGTGTGGCGAGAGGCTGTTGCTTAAGGAACTTGATGAGACGAAGAGATTAGAAGTTTAACTCAAAGATAATAATCCAGTCAAAGTTGATGGCAAAGTTACGGTTCCTATCAAAACTGCACATGGTAATATAAAGCTTCTCCATGACGTGCTGTATGTTCCCTCTCTAGTTCGTAATATGTTAAGTGTAGGACAATTGTTGATTGATGGTTATTCTATTATATTTGATATTGATTCTTGTAGTATCTATGACAAAAAATTTGGTAGAAAAATTTTTTATGCTAAAATGACCTCAAATAGAATGTTTCCCTTGGATGTGTCACTTGGTAATGAAAGTTGTGCATTGGTTGCTAAGCAAAGTCTCCATAAGCTAAGTTATGGCATTTGAGATATGATCATTTGAATATCAAATGATTACAATTGTTAGCCAATAAAGGCATGGTTGTTAGGTTGCCTAAAATTGATAATATTAGCTTTTGTGACGGATGTGTATATGGAAAACAAAGCAAGTCATCATTTTCTATAAGGAAGGCTTGGAGGGCCTCAACTTACCTTGAACTTGTACATGCTGATTTATGTGGTCCCATGTCAGTTAAGTCCTTAGGAGGGAGTCGATAGTTTTTGCTCTTTATTGATGACTATAGTCGTATCAGTTGAGTATTTCATAAGATCCAAATATGAAGCTTTTAAGAATTTCAAAAACTTTAAGTTCTTGTTAGAGAAGCAAAGTAGGTGTTAGATTAAGACACTTCGAATAAACCGAGGTAGTGAGTTTGTTCAAGATGAATTCAATGTTTTTTGTAAGGAGAATGGCATCCATAGAGAACTCATAGTGCCTTATACACTGGAGCAAAATGGTGTGGCAGAGCAGAAAGATCGTACCATTGTCGAGATGGGTAGAAGCATGATGAAGGCAAGAGATATTCCAAAGCATTTTTGGGCAGAGGTAGTGGCTACAACTGTCTATATCCGGAATATCTCTCCCACAAAGGCAGTATACAATCAGATATGAGATATGGAAAGGTCATAAGCCCAAAGTAAGCCACTTACAAATTTTTAGTTCTGTAGCATATGCTTTGGTTAAATCTGGATCCAAACTTGATGAAAAATATATATTAAAAAAGTGTTTTGTGGGCTATAACACTCAATCCAAGGCATATAAGTTTTATAACACTGTAAGTAGCAAGGTGATTGTTAGTAAGGATGTCAAATTTAATAAAGAAGTAAGTTGGACATGGGAGAAAAGCAACAAAGTAGCAACAACAATACCCCCGAAAGACACTCCTGCAATGACGAAACCATTTGAACCAGCAATTCTAGAAACTCATTATGGTGACACTAACTCTCTTGCATCTCCAGTCAGTAACTCAGTCTTTTCACCAGGTAGTAATCCTACTTCACACAACAACAGTAGTAATTCATTGTCAACAAACTCCTCGTCTAGCTCTACATATGATTTCACTCCAAAGAAGTTTCGATCGTTGGTTGAAATTTATGGAAACTGTAGTTTTGCTTTATATGTGACAGAACTTACGTTCTTTGAGGAAGCTGCTGAAAATGAAGAATGGCAAGTAGCTATGTTGGAAGATATGAGGGCAATTGAGCACAATAACATATGAAAATTAGTTGATTTACCAGAGGAGAAGACTCCTATTGGACTGAAATGGGTGTTCAAAATAAAGTATCATGCAAATGGCAGCATACAAAGGTTCAAAGCAAGGCTCAAGGCTAAAGGACATGCACAACATCAAGGTATTGAATTTGATGAAACCTTTTTACCTGTTGCTCGATTTGAAATGTTAAGAATTCTTTTGTCTCTAGCAACTTGGTTGAATTTGCCAATTTATCAATTTGATGTGAAGTTTGCGTTTTTAAATAGGCAGTTTGAAAAGAATGTCTATGTATGTCAACCTAATGGCTTTGTTGTTAGCAGACAAGAACACAAAGTCTACAAGCTCAAGAAAGCTCTTTAGGGGTTAAAACAAGCACCACAAGCCTAGTATAAAAGAGTTTACTCATATTTCTTGAAAAATGGATTTATTAGGAGTAAAAATGAGCCACATTGTATATGAAGAAGCATGATAATGGTGAATTCTTAGTTGTCTGCATTTATGTAGATGACATGATTTATATGGGATCTTATGACATATTGATTGTTGAATTTAAATCATGCATGCAAAGAGAATTTGAAATGAAAAATTTAAGGATGCTGTAATATTTCCTTGGATTGGAAATGAAGCAAACCCAAGATGAGATATTTCTCTCATAGCAAAAATATGCGAAAGATCTTACATTTAGGTTTGGCATGCACAGCTGTAAGTGACAACTACATCTATGAATACAAATGAAAAATTACAGCTTGAAGATGGTACAGAGGTTGTTGACTCAACTTACTACAGAAGCTTAATAGGTAGGTTAAATGATTTGACCCATACTCGACCAGGTATCATGTATTCTGTGCTGTAAGTGACAACTACATCTATGAATACAAATGAAAAATTACAGCTTAAAGATGGTACAGAGGTTGTTGACTCAACTTACTACAGAAGCTTAATAGGTAGGTTGAATGATTTGACCATACTCGACCAGGTATCATGGATTCTGTAAGTATACTGTCTAGGTATATGCATAATCCTATTGGGCAGTAGCTAGGTGCAACAAAAAGTGTGTTACGCTACATAGTTGGAACCATTGATTTTAGGTTTTGGTATTCAAAGAAAGAAAAAATCCAGCTTCTTCGGATATAGTAGCAGTGGCAGGGCAGGATATATAGATTACAGAAGAGGTACTTTTGGTCATATTTTCAACTTAAAATTGGCAACAATTTCTTGGAGATCAAAGAAGCAAGATGTGGTCGCATTATCATCGTCAGAAGCAACGTATGTTTTGGTTGAGAAGGTTATTGGTTGATGTTCATCACACTCAAGAAGGAGCAACAAAAATATTTTGTGACAACAAGACAACTACTGCAATGACAAAACACAAAAGTGAGATGGCATCTTCCCATTAGAGTTAAATTGCATATATGAATATTCGTAAATAAAAACAATATAATATTCAAATTCGGTTATGTTCCATACTTTTAGACTGTCATGTCTACTTTTCAAGTTACAAGATTATGCAGCAAAAGTGGAGTTTGTATGGATTCAGTTCCTTATCATGAAAAACAGCGAGCTATTGTGGTGACGCATGACTCTCCTCGACAGTCAGATTATAAAAGTTACCCAAACAATTTTATGACTGCAATGGTTGAAAGTGATACGCGGAAATGTACTAAAACTAGGTTTGCTCATTATCAACCACCCAAAAGGAAAATAAGAAGAGTTAGGTCAAGATTAAAAGCTGGCTACAGATGTTTTTTTGCTCATTCTTCTAATTGCAGTACAACTAAAATCCCTTGATAATTGGATTTATTTTGGCTATAATAACCTAATCTTACTCATTAAACGCTTAATTAAACAAAACTCATGTATACAGGTGGAAACGGAAATAATAAACGACACCTACGATTATGTGATTGATCTATATCCACAACATGAGGGACAAATTAAGAACAAAACAAAAAAGCTTATGTTAATATGTTATGGAAGATCATATATATGGTTGCATAGTTTTAATTTTATAATAAGGGAATTCGTGTTTTCTGTTATTTGATTGCATAAGATTTCTCCAATATTACTTCTTTTAAAGTCCTTTCATTTTTTATTATTTTCACTTTTATATTAGAATTCTCGTTTTTGTTTAGGTTGAATGTCTACACATTGTAATTAAGAGTGCTAATCACTTCAAATATCTGTCTTCATTACGTATTAGGCTTCCAGCTACTAGTCAACTCCCACAAACCGATGGATGCCTCCAATTGTTTAACGTACATGAAATTTGAAACGTAAGTGTTAACTAGCTTGTGTGCAAATGATTATGAATTTATTAATATATGCAAGCAACAAGAGAAAATTGCTTTTTAATTAGCTAAGATTGAAAAAACCATATATTTACGAGGACCCGAAGAAAAATATGGCTTACAATTAAATCTGTATTCATCATTAGCTCTATACTATCCAGTAACTGCAATAGGTTGAGACATGGCATGTGTTTTCCATACGAAAAACTTAACTAGGCACATGATATATGTTGGTGCTCTTTGTTTCGCAATTGGCCTCCAAATTGTAACTTTCCCAATAGTTCCTCTGCAGTTTTGGAACATGAAAAGAGCTAACAAACATAAGACCTCAATACTTCCTTGTAACTTTCCCAATAGTTCCTCTGCGGTTTTGGAATATCAAAAGAGCTAACAAACCTAAGACCTCAATACTTCCTTGTAACTTTCCCAATAGTTCCTCTGCAGTTTTGGAACATGAAAAGCGCTAACAAACATAAGACCTCAATACAGTCGTTCCTTATAAAAGTTCATAGCTTCCTCGTAATTAAGATATTGTGATTAATAAATAAGGATTACTATATGAATGAATATTAATATTAATATTAATGAAGATTTTATATTTGTTTTAAAAATAGTTAGCGTGTGTGTGTGGAATTGAGGTACGTGAAGGGAAGGACATGTAATGAAAATAATGAATCACAGTCCGTTGATAAGGATCTATCAAATTACACCCCAGGGGACGCTGTAGCCCATGCACCATTACTTTCTATGTATTGATGATCTCCACCTAAAAAATTAACAACCCGGAGGCTGGAGTTTGGACTTTGGAGTAATCTGAGCTGTACAAGTACAAGAGCAGCTGCTACTGCGGCTTTCGTGAGTGGACGAAACCAGCCTCCTCCAAGCCCTCCACTAGCTTCTGACTTGTCAATTGAATATGGGGTCCCTATGGTCCCGCAACATTAGGAACAAGAATGACAGCTCAATTTGTTCTTTCTTTCCTACATTATTTCCTCGAAATTTCTTTTCTGTAGGGCCCTAATGACTTCATCATAAGACTAGTTATTTTCATTCATAGGCATCCAGTCATTCCCCACTTTGAATTGGGTTGGAGTCCATTTTGTTTGAGGTTTCTTGATAATGAATCATTGTCTCTTTAAGGGATTTAAATAACAACATCTGAATTTATTTTAAAGTTGTGGTAACTAAGACATGTAATGAAATGAAACGGCAAGGCTGTACAACCTATTTAATAGGACAGTTTATAGTGTGCCCCCACACTCATCCATCCTGAGGTATTCAATAGGTGCAATATTTAGAAAAGCATGTTCTGTTTGTACCATTCATACGTGATCATAATGTATTTCTAAATATGGTTCACAATCCTCTAATTATTAATCCTTGTACGTAGCACGTACTTCTACATTAGTTCCAAGATAATCATAGCTCTGGGTGAAGTAATGACAAACAAAACGTCATTTGAGAACATACGAACTGACGTAAAGATCTGTGAAAGGTTGTGTCGAATTATTCGTAATTATTATCACCACCCAAAATCATGGATCATATAACAAGAACAATAATAGAGGTTGGAGAAAACTAAAACGTGTAAGGACAAAAAGTAATGAAAGAACTCTAGCTGACATGGAGAGGTGTGGTTGCCACGTAGGGAAGGAAGAAGGGTGATGTGGACAGAGGAGTTTCGGGAGTCCACGGGATTGTAGGAAGGAAATAGGGGCAGGGAGGGTTTGGTGGGCCAAGAAAGAAAGGGGAGTGAGAGATGGGAAGCTTTAAGGCCACCCGTCTGACTTGCTATCCATTGTCGTGTGCATTCATTAATCAAAATAATAGAGCGAAATAAAAGGAAAAGGCATGATTCCTGTGCCTTGTGTGAGAAGAGGAGTCACTTTCTCACCCCAAATGCAAATTTCCCAATTCATCCTCCTGACATGATCCACTTTCACAAACATATCTTTATTTAGATTATGGCTTGAATTAAGTAACCCTCGCTTCCTAAATATTACTGTCCGACTACTAAAAAGTTATAATTCAACAGATATTTTGTGTTGTGCATGTAGAAGGTAAATTGAGCTTCCCAAAGTGCAACGGAAGATGAAAAACGTAGGAGTACCATATACTTTCATTTGGTGGCCGCCTTCATTACTTACGTGTTTGAAGACAAACATCGCTGAGCGTGAAGAAGAGCTTAGAAAAAAGGGAAGGGACAAAAGAGTAAAATCGTACATGATCAGAAATAAATAATTGCAAGAGAAAAGCCATCTTTACTTGCCTTTTGGGGCAATTCGCTGCTGGCGTCCTATCTTTTTTTGCCCGAGTAGTTGAGATGTTAAACCCGAGGACCCGTGACTCGTCACCGTCTATTTCCGGTAATAACCATGGGCTCTATTGGTTGTACCCGGTGAACACTAATTAACTTCTTCACAATTAGTTGGAGGTTTTAGGGTCAATAAATATGGTATGGTGTTGATGGCCACATACTGTATTCCGGAGAGAGAGAGAGAGAGAGAGGTGTGGAAATTGAAGGATCAAAATCAAAGCTTCGTATGAGGTCAAAGTTGGCATCTAAATATTTATTTCTTTAAAATTCATAACCTTCATCCATTTTCATCTCCCGAACCCGATTTTTTTTGTGTTATTTAATTTTATCAGTGTAAAAATATGTAAATTATATAAAATTTAATTAAAGAAGGTCAGAATTAAGGATCTATTACCTCATCTCCCTCTCTCCCCACTCTGTTATCACTTACCATTTTCGATTTCCCTCTATATGTATTTATATATATATATATATATGTCTGATTCTTAGCACCCAAAAAAATGTATCATCTTTAGAGAGAAAGAGGGGAGAGAGAGAGAGAAAGGGACTCTCTGTTGGTGGTTGGTTCTTACGCGACAAAGAAACACCATACCAACGACGAATAGAATCATGGCTGCTTCTCTATGTCTGAACAACGGGACCGAGAGAAAACACTGGTGGCTTAGTAATCGAAAGGTAATGGTTTTCTGGACTGTTTTTAAGTACAATGCTTGATCTTTTATCTGAAATGTTTCGTGGGTTTGAACAGTCCACCTCCTTCTCTACTGGGTATTGGGTGTTCTTAGAGTTGATGAAGAATAACCCGTTTTGCAATGACATGTATGTACAGATTGTAGATAAGTACGTGAAAGATGCGAGAAACCTTATTGCGACGCAGGAACAGAGCGAGATTGCCTCTGGTTTGAATCTTCTCGACTCGGCATTGGCGCTCTCTCCACGCTTTGAAGTAGCTCTTGAGCTGAAAGCGAGATCGCTGCTATATCTCAGGCGATTCAGGGACGTAGCTGATATGCTTCAAGACTATATTCCTAGTCTCAAAATGGCGGGTGACGAGTCTGGTTCGGTTTCTTCTGATAACTCGTCTCAACAGCTTTCTAGAGAGCGTGTGAAGCTATTGCCTTCCGACGACTCGTCGTCTGATTCGGCGAGGCCTGATCTGAGTTTCAAGTGTTTCTCTGTTTCGGATTTGAAGAAGAAAGTCATGTCAGGCCTATGTAAAAATTGCGAGAAAGAAGGGCAGTGGAGGTAATTATGGTTTACATGGTTATAGCTTGGTGCAACATTTGGAAATGTTCCATCTTTTGGAACAACTTTTGATGGCTTTTATTTATTGCCTGGATAGATCAGTAGTTATGTTTCTAATGGTTTGAGTAAATGTCGATTCAGTATGGTTCTTTTACTTTGCTTTTCTTCATTTCTGTACTAAATCATCAAGGTAATCCGCTGATGAACTAATACGAAAACTATAGTAGCTTTAGAACTTGAAAATTGAAATTTTTTTAACACGAGTTAGTATTGTTCTTACGTTGAAAGTGGTGAATTCCAAAGGAGGTTGGTGTGTTACTTTTCCGCAGCAATGCCAAATCAATGGATGGTCAATTTTGGGCAACAATAGTTTTGTAGATGAATTATGTGAAGTCAGTGGTTTTTGGTAGGTGTAGGAGTATAATCTTTACTAAACCATATTCTAATTAACTAACAGATACTGATTATTCAAGTCAACACGCATTATTGCTTATTCTGAGAAGTGAAAAATCAAATCTTGTCTTGTTTTTTGTATATTCCTGTATACAAGGTAGTATTAACTCAGTTGTTGTGTAATTGCCGCAGGTACTTGGTTTTAGGTCAGGCTTGTTGTCGTCTAGGTCTAATGGAGGATGCTATGGTCCTTCTCCAAACTGGTAAACGACTTTCCACGGCTGCGTTTCGCCGTGAAAGCATTTCCTGGTCGGAAGATAACTTCTCTGACTTCCCAATATCCGGTGACATATCTACCTCCACGGCTCCACCAACCCCACCTCGAGCACTGACCGAATCTGAAAACATTACGCATCTCCTATCACATATTAAGCTCCTACTTCGCAGGCGCGCAGCCGCAATTGCTGCCCTTGATGCAGGTTTATATTCTGAAGCCATCCGCCATTTCAGCAAGATTGTTGAAGGTCGCAGAGGAGCTCCTCAAGGTTTCCTTGCAGAATGCTATATGCACCGAGCATTTGCATATAAATCCTCTGGTAGAATTGCGGAGTCCATTGGTGATTGCAACAAGACTTTAGCTCTAAATCCTACTTGCATTCAGGCTCTTGAAACAAGAGCCTCGCTTTTAGAAACCATCCGCTGCTTGCCTGATTGTCTTCATGATTTGGAACACCTGAAGCTATTGTACAATTCGATCTTGCGAGACAGGAAGCTTCCAGGTCCTGCCTGGAAGAAGCATTATGTGAGGTACAGAGAAATTCCTGGAAAACTCTGTTCACTGACTACCAAGATTCAAGAATTGAAGCAGAGGGTTGCTTCTGGTGAAACTGGAAATGTTGATTACTACGCCTTGATTGGGCTGAGACGTGGATGTTCAAGGTCTGAACTGGAAAGAGCTCACTTGTTGCTATCTTTGCGGCACAAGCCTGACAAGGCTACGAATTTTATTGAGAGGTGTGAATTTGCAGATGATAGGGATCTTGATTCAGTTAAAGACCGTGCAAAAATGTCGGCTTTGTTGCTGTATAGATTGCTTCAGAAGGGTTATTCAAGTGTAATGTCCACCATTATGGAAGAAGAAACCGCAGAGAAACAGAGAAGAAAAGCTGCAGCTGCTTTACAGGCAGCACAAGCAGCGATTCAAGTGCAGCAATCAACCCAGAATTCAAAACCCGAACCAACAACATCTGCGTTGGAAATTTCAGATTCTAATAAGGTCAGTTCGAATGCACATAAATTGGCAACATCTTCAGGCAGTACCAGCCCCTCTGTTTTCCAGGGGGTGTTCTGCCGCGACCTTGCTGCGGTTGGAAATCTACTGTCTCAAGCTGGGTTCAATCGATCACTTCCATTGAAATACGAGGCCTTGAGCTGCTAAGTGGAAACAAATTCATGAGATATTGCCGGCGATAGAATCACTGGTCCATTTTGTACAAAACATATAAAGACTTTTAGCCTGCCGGGAAATTTTGTCACCTGTTCTTTTTATCTCGTTCTCTACTCTACATGTACAGGATTTCGGTACTGAATTTGCTACTTTATTATTTTTATCCCCTTCGGTCTAAATTTGGATTCTTATCCCCTCTGGTTTAGATCCTTGGATTCTGATCTCATTAATAATTATTGGATACGTTGGTTGTCACTGTTAGTACGGATGTTCAGGACTTGAGGGGAGGGAAACTGATAGCTCGGCTCTGGTTACTCTCCCATCTGCCACATTTAATTCGTTTGAACTGGTTAACTTTATCCACGGACTAATTGCCCCACATGATATTTTCTGTCATTACGGTGTTTTCATTTTATGCATTAAATTTTATTTACGTGAATTCGATTATACAAACAGATGACCTGCTTCTCAACTGCCTATATTAAAAAAACAAAAAAAAAGAGAACTTCATCCACGGACTGACATTTTTGACATTCCACTACATTTCATGTTTCATGTCTTCGTTTCCTTCTTGGAAAAGGGTGGCTGTAGAGCAAAGTCTCTGGTGTCGTGGCTTTAAGTGCCGTTGTTATCCAGATGTGTCTGCATAACAATGGTGGAAACTGCACAGCGGCCATGTCAAGTCAAGACAGTTGTCAGACTTCTACCCTTAGGTCTGGCCTAAAAAACAGAAAAGGAAGAGTCCAATCAAACGCTCAAAACAAGAAAACAAACAGATTTTAGAAAGGAAGAGTCAATTGGAGGAGTGCAGCTTGCCATCATTGGTTCTTTGTGAATCACTGTTCTATTCTTTGTAACAGAGCCTTAGTTGAGAGAGAGTAGAGATTGTGGGCTGCAATTATGGCTTGTCTTCATTACCTTCAAGTAGTTTAGACTTTTAAGGAGGTTGTTGGGTTATCAATCAAAAGGGCCTCGTATCCATTCTCCAACCTCTCAAAAACTTGTCAAGTTCATTGTTCATGGCAATGCCTACAATCCGATGCAAAAAACCTGCAGGGCATGATTATTTGCCATTCCCTATTCTATAAAAGCATCTCCTTTATTTCTTTTTCCTTCACTTTTTCAAACTTTTAAAGGAAAAAGCATAAAATGGAGCGACTTTAATGCTCTCTTTCTTAGCTTCTCTGACATCATTCCTACTTGGTTGATTAAGAAAAAGGTCAATCATATATATAATATTTGTCCAAATTTACTAGCATCTTTATTATTTTAAATAATCAAAAAATTATGTTATTACAAAATTCTAAAATATGATATTATTCTTTAATTTATTGAAATTATTTTAACAAATTCCGATAATATCGAATCAGATTATTCAAAAGTTTGTTATTTTATTATGTCATTTAATAATTTTAAGAAAAATTATTTGAGAAACACTTGAACATATGGACGCTTCCCCTTTCACTCAACACGCTGCATAGCTTTCCTTGCTAAATTGATCTATTTTCCCTTTGCTTGCAAGTAATTTGAGGTCTTTTCATCCTTCTTCAATTCCACTCTACTCAGCAACTATCTTTTGCTTTCTCCCTTTAGAAAATGGATTCCCGAGATTTTTCCCATGTTCTTATTCAAACATTCAGATTTTTGATAAGCATTCAGATTCTTGAGATTTTTATATGTCTTTTTCTCCATATCCTAAGTTGTGACTTACACATGCATCGCTAATCCATATAAACAAATCCCTCAACAGGTATGTATAATCCATACAATTAAAAAGGGTTGAATGAATAAGCTCACACATGACACATGCTTGGCCACTTAAAAAGTCAGATATGGGTATATCATTAAAGCTGGGATAGGCCATTGGAAAAATGCATGTATTTCTCATTTCCAAAGAATAATGTAAGATTACTGCAATGTATCAGTTTGTACAAAGGTGGAGTCGTAGTAAGTAGTTCTCTGACAACACACACAAAACTTGCTTTCTGCAGGCTTTGTAACATTTGTTTACAGATAGTTCCTGACTTGAAGCACAATTTTTATTATCTTGTGGCGAAAGCAAGGGGCACAGCAGAGGGCTTTGCACGAATTCTCAGGAGAAGTGACAAGTTTGGTGTTTTAATCTGTTTTTGTTGGAGGAATTATTATTATATAAAAAGGAGAATTGAGGATTGCAAGTTGCAAGTTGCAAGTTGCAACGTGATGCTTGAATGTTGGAAACATTGGAAAGAGGGGTAGGTCGTGGCCAGATGTGATATGATATGATGATGTCAGTGACAGGCATGTGATGGTATCATGTGCTTTTCTTTCTCACTAATGGCAATGGACATTATGAGATTAGAACTAGATGGCTTAATGATAATAAATGATCTCTGACAGCTCTTTATCAAAACAAACCCCATTACCATTTGTCTTAATTCATTATATCGTCATGTAGGTATGTTAATCAGCCATTAACTGGTGATTAAACTCCAAGCTAGCCCGTTCGGAGTCAGCTTACGAACTTTTGAAATAATCGTATTTTGATTTTGTTTTCACTTTTTTAAATGATAAAATCCCGTAGTTCTGATTAAAAAATTTCCTAATTATTATGTTTGCTTTATCAAAATTTCGTCGTTTTGAATTCTATTTGTAACTTTCTATAAGCTCGAGAGAGGGAAATAGAGAGAAGGTGTAACGAGAGACATCAACGGCCCCTAAAGACAAAACTAGAGTTGACGTAATTTAAAACTGTGTAGAGATAGAGTGCGGCTGAAGTTAAGTTGAGATACAGATACTATTCTTTCTTCTGCCTCTTCTCACATTTCTTCCTTCAATTCCGGTTACAAGCACAGTTCCCTATTCATACAAAACGTGGTGTTACTTGAGTTGTGCTTCTTGCTTCAGGCTTCCGTCTTTCATGTCAATTTTGATTGAATTAAGAAGAGACCGCAATCAATAAACTGTGGTTAAGGATAAGAAAGATTTGAGGTTCTTCATCCCAAAGTTCAAGCAATGCCCCTGAAAACGACCCGGGCTTATTGAACTGATATTCTAGTAACCAAGCACTTTGATGCTTCAAAAGCTCAGGCCCATAACCTACTCAATATATCTCCAACTCCAAGCAGTGCTATTGACACGGGCCCAAATACAGGAACTCTTTTATTCCTCCTCTTCGGGGAGAGGGGAATGATTTGTCCAAGCCCACTATGCAGTTTGTGATTTCCTGGTTGATGAATGGCAAAGAGCATGGGCATCATGACTAACGCTTGGTTAGTTGATTAAGGAAGACAAGAATGGCTAAGGAATAAATAACGATGATTAGTAATCTATTATAATTAAATAAGTAATATTTTTATATTTTTTAGAACAATATTCCATAATTCATTTTAAAATGAACCAAGCAAACCCACCGTTTGCTATGAAATTTTCAACACAATCGAGAAGATGAAGAGCCAAATTTTAGTCTGCTTCAAGCTGAAGACTGGCTTTCACTTGGCATTAAAATAGAAATTTATTAAACGGAAAAGAAGCCAAACAATACTCTTGAGATAAATTCTACGTTTTAGGTCACATTTACAAGACGATTTCATGAACAAAAACGTCAGCTGGTGCACAAAGACCCCTTAACGGTTTTCTTTTTCTTAAGCCTATTAATCTGATTTTTGTTTACGCTAATGCTACACTTTGGACAGAACCAATCGTCCCCTGGAATGTCTTCAAGGGGAGGATCCAAACAATCTATATGCATACCAACCCCGCAACCAATCGAACCACTTTCATCACCGCAAATCAGCATAATCTCCCCTCTATCACGACAACCACAAACTTCACACGCTACATCACTGCTCGGGCAATCATCTGAAGGTGTAGAGACGTCAACAATCTCTTCTGCCCTTTTTAACAGGTTAGCATATGCCTTTTCTGCCCAAGCATGCGTGTTGTAAAGTACGTGTCGCTCAAGAGAAATTCCAGGTTTGCAAACGTACTCTACCAAGTAATCAGCCACAACGCACGGGATCTCATGTTTTAAGAACTCTTGGACCCACAAATCAACACGCGGCATGCCAGGACTTATGACGGCATAATCAACCCCAGATGCTAGAGAGCGAGTGTAAGGAGGAGAAGTTGCGAGTATTGTCCCACCTCCAGCCTTCACAACGCGTTTTAGCGTATCCTGTTTGTTGATTGTATGCCATGTAAGCAGAAGTGGAAAGCAACACAAATTTTATAGAAAATTTGATCCAAGCAATCCTTTCCAGGATGACAAGGTCTACTGAGTATTCATGTAAACAATTCGTACCAGAGGTGGTGCAATACACTCTCCATAAACGATCATGCGCATTCCGTAGAAAGCACCATGACCTGTTCTATTCCTTGAAAGACGCCACTTTCTTGGAGCCTCTAAATTAATTGCACCATCTTCACTAAGCCCACTCCTATGCCATTCGAAAGGCTCCTCTGGCAAAAATCTTCCGGCTTGACTACATGAAGTTAAATAGTCCGTCCTAAGTATCCACCTGCGTTCAAGATTGAATTAATCATTTTCCTGAACGAAGACTAAGGACCTACCAAAATTACTAGAACGGATAGAAAACTTTCTGATAATTTAGATGCTTGAATTTTGTTACATCACTAATAAATTTACACCCCACTTCTAGAAGTATGCACCAGGTACCTTCCAGAGGCAGCAGCTGCAAAGAACTTCTCTGTTCTTCTAACTGGGTCTGGAGCTATAAAGTGTGTCGCCTGATAGGACCATTGATGAGAATCTCTGCAGAACTTTCCTTTCAAACGTCTAATAATTTGCTGGAATTCCTTTCTCTGTAGCCTATGCCCACTTAATATAAACAATTTAGGTTCACCATTCACTTGGCCTAAAATTTTTCTTGCTGGAGATGAATCAGAACTATTCTTTGCATCTTTTTTACTAAGCTCTAATGACATCTCATCAAGTCCAACAGCTGTTTTCTCAGTATGCTTTTTCACTTGATCCGTAACCGTATCTCCCCCAGTAACTGGTTTGTTCTCCTTCTCCACTCCCATGGAGCTCCCCAAGTTCCTCTCCCGTGCATTTTTGCGCTTCGTTTGGCCCATGATATGTAGCTCGCGTTCCTTCCTTTCTAGATCTTTCTCCTTAACACTTCGAGGCTGAATGTTTCCCTTCTCAGGGATATTTGACTCTTCACTTTTAACAGAGCAGATGGCGCCAGCCTTGGTCCTACTTGGAATCTTCTTTCTGCCTTTAATGACTTTCTGATTCTCGTCTTCTTTCGAGGTTGATTTATCTCCCTTATGTACTTCAGCTGCATTCTTGCATTCTATAGAACTATCAGCGATGAACGCTGGAGGACAATTTGTTCCAAGCTGAAACTCTTCTGCTTGCATGGGCACGGCATTACCTGCTTTATTTATGCAATCAACCACTTCTGCTTTCTCGTGGTTGATCACCGTATCAGGATCCTGCTCCTCTGGGGCCTCAGTTTCATCGAAGACATCAGCCATCCCATTCTCAACATTATCTATTGTTTTAGCAACTGTGTTTTTTTCCACATCCACCACTGAAGGACTAACGGTTGCTGGGCACACTTCAAGCTCAGTGATATTGCAGGCCTCCACATGTTCTACTCTGTCTTCTTTTCCAGTTATACTTATTTCTGAATAGTTCTGAGCAGAATTATTATTTGAGTAAATTGGACATTTTAGGCTAGCACTAGCTCTAAGTTTCATCCTAGAACCCAAATTCCTTTTGCACACAACCTTCTTCCTAAGGGTCTTGGCACCTAACTTCTTATCTTCTTCCTGATGTGCATCCAGGTTACCCAGATAATGGCACTTCTGAATCTCTGTACTTTTGGTAGGGGAAGATAGACAGACATCAAATTGATGCTGATTCTGTGGCAATACTACATCCACAATTTCTTTAAGCTTGCTGGGCAACTTTGATTCTTCTAATGCCTCATTGAGAGTTTGCATTGTCTCCTCACTTTGTACAGTCTCCGATGTCACAGGGTTATGAGCTGGGAGATCTTTTGCATGTGATTTCATTGTAGACCTTGATGACATGGGTGTTGAACCATTTGTACAGGACCCTCGTCGAGTAATCAGACTGGCTATTTCCTTTGCAGACTGATCGGTATTGCCAAGTGGGAAACTCTCATTATTCTTTGGCAGACCTTCAACAGTAGACAATGATCCCACTTCCGGCATCCCATAAATAACCGATGAAGAACCCACTGCATATTCTTGCACATCATGACCCGTCTTCTGTGATTTAGAACTAGAGGATACAACTTTGGTCCTTTGCCTTTTACCGCATGATGCTTCTTTATAGAGTATCTCCCTATCCATTTGATGGGCTTCAGTCAAAACAGAGTTGGCTGGATTCTTTTCACATTTATCTTTGGAAGGACAAATACTGAAGCCTTCACCCAATGCTGGTTTGGGAGAACCTATAAAGTTGCCTGACTCTTTAGAGATAACTGAAGATGGAGATATCCGTGGTGCTTTTCTTGAGTAAATTACCGGACTCAACTTTGAAGCAGAATGTCGAGGCAGTTTCACACTACTAGAATTCGAACCCAATTCATTATGAACCTTTTCAGAATTTGGAGTCCTTTCTGTAGCAGCAGGTAGCAGAACAGGACCAGTATCCTTGCAAGTAGAAGGATCCTGACAACCAATCTTAGAACCAAAAGTGGTTTCCAGGTCTGATGCATGATCAGTGTTCTTTCGGTCAGTCACCATCGCATGCTTAACATCAACAACTGTGGACGGGCCTTCAGACACACATTTATTCTGTGAAATATTTTCCAATCCAGTGGTTTCTGTGGGCATCTCACTAGCCTTACGAGCGAAAAATTTTACATCTACAGAACTTTTATTTGTGTCCCCTCTGCTTGATTGCATCCAGGTGGTTCCCCCATAATCCTCCTCAGAGTCTTTGGCTTCAGCTTGCATCATTTCCAACTCGTGGCCACTATAACGACTAACTCAATTAGTAACTTTCTTGCAGATGTGCAACAAAACTGAAATGGAAAGGCTTATGCATGCTATATTGTATATGCATATGATAATACCATTCCCAGCATGTTACCTCATAATACACAGTGCTAAATGTATCCATCATCCAATTTACCAATACATAAACTGATGGTAATAATTATTCAAGTTCAAAGTCTCATGATAGTTGCTTGTAGACAAAAGACTAAGTAGCACTTTTTTTAGTAGAAAATAAAGTGTATGCATATGCATAGAAATTAAACAAAACCTCCAAACCTTACCTCTTGCCATAATTATCTTCAGGAAGAAGGACCCATTCTCTTAAGCTACAAAAGGAGGCACTATTTCAGCATTTGAAGGCTCCCCAGCTTTGTGTGTGTGTGTGTGTGTGTGTGTGAGAGAGAGAGAGAGAGAGAGAGAGAGCACCAATTTACCAGTCCTCTAACCAGCGATGATTGACAAGTTTAATCTTCTTAATTTTCCTGGCAAGCTCATACTTCTCACCTATAAGTGAAAAGTGCCAATTAAATCTAGTGTAACTCCAGCATCATTAATACTCCAATGTATCCAAGGATATCAGAAATAGAAAAAGAAAATATGGATATGGAAATGGAAATGGAAACAATGTCATTTGTATGTTAAAACTTGGAAATCAGAATGAATTCAACAGGATAACTTTTAGGCTTAAAATAGCCTATAAGAATAGACAATCAACAAACATATATAACAATAAAATCATAATAAAGGATGAAAACATTTACTGGAAAACTGCCCGTAGAATGAACCCAAAGTAGATAATAAAATAGTTGAATTGAAAATTATGCAAATTTTGTTGATGAGAAAATCATTAAACGAAGCAACTGACAACAGTTCCAGAACCAATACTAAGTTTAGGTTTAGGCCAACAATCTAGTGTTTGTAAGGTCCAAGGTCGAGTCAAATTGATTTTGTTGTTTATGTGACCTACATCTTCACTTCCATTCAGCAAAATGAGTCCTCTTGAAATAAATAATGTTTGCAGAGCTAACGTATCCAACTAATTATCCAACAATTCACAAGCATAAACGCATTCCTGTTTTTATTCTGAGATTCTGTAAAAGATAATCCAAACTCATACTGAATGACCACACTAATATCCAACGCACCTTCAAATTTATAACATATAAGATGAGTAACCTTGTTTGCTACCAAGGGTTTAGAAAATTGAGCACCCATCAAGCTAACCATGGTCTGTAAAAATAAAAGGAGAAGTCAAGTTTTAAGATCACATAACATAATCAGACACGCAGTGGAAAAAAAGAGCCACCCCCAAAGTGCATTTCTAATTTTCATGAAATTGGCCAAGAAATACCATAATATCATCTCGGTCTTGCCTCTGGTATCCAGTCAAGCACACAATTAGACCTTTGGCACCAGAAATTCCATTCAAGTCTCTAAGAGGTCGATATATTATCTGAGTTCAAGCATTCATTTCCAGATAAATGAACAGTTGAAAGACATATGGAAAAAAAGGAAAATGATTCAGAAAGAAACTTAAACTTACCGAAGCAGCATCAAGAGGCAACCCCACGTCAAAACTATGGTCAACCCATAAACCCGTGACAACTGTTTTACCTTCATGTCTTGCAGTGACACAGACAGGATTATCCTAACGAATAACGCATCGTAAACATGACCTCTTTTAATTGGATATAACACAAAGCTAAAAGGGTGAATAAAAGACTTACATAAACAATCTTATGAACAATAACATGAGTACAGTTTTGGCTGTATTGACCGTCTACTCCTCCACCACTTATAAGCTTGGACCGAATCTAAAAGTAAAATAGAAACGAACACAATTAGTTAATAATAAGACCTAATTCAGTTTCTTTGCCCCAATAATATACTTCTAAAATGCAAGAAAACACAACAATGGAAGAAAAATAATAATAGAAAAGGACAAACATTCTACAGGAAGAGAGAGAGAGAGATACTTCGTGTGCTTCAGTGGGATCGAAACCAACAAGAACGAAGCGAACGTTAACAAAAGTTGTGGAAGGAGAATCAGTTTGCGTCATCTTATGGAATTCTGGTTAGGTCAAATCGAGGCAAAGAAGAGCAGATTCGTAAGCCTGCATACAGTAGTAATGAGAAGTGGAAACTAGGTGAAGTGAAGAAAATGATAAAAGAGTGCTAGTGTACAGAAGCTTGTGGAGGAAGGAGAACAAAACAGAGTGCAGGGAAGGAGGGAGGGAGAGAACGAGTTTAGATTTTGACTTAAGCAAGAGATGGTAAATGGTCGCTCTAGATGGTTCCACGTGGCTGGGCAGGGGCTCGCAATAACATTTGAATCGGTTGTCTTGTGATTGATGTAAGAATCAGCAGCATTTGTGACAAAGCCAACTCCTGCATAAGAAAAATTAGATTGTTGTAGTGAAGATACATTAGAGGAACAAATGTCCTTAAATTAGCGACTGAATGTTTTTAATTCTAAACTTTTTGATATTTTAGAAATTAATAAAAATTTTAAATTTAAATTTCCTACGACTTTCAAAGTTTAGAAATCAAGTGTTCCCTTTATATATATATATATATATATATATTAACCCACTACATTTCTTGGGTTGGCTCGAATTGTCAATGATACCTTTAAATCATTGCTATATTCAGAACATTTTCTGCTCTTGGCTTGTCAGATCCCGAGGGACAGTTTAACATCATCACCGAGTATTTAACAATACTGTATTTACAAGTATTCCCTTTATATTAGTCAAGTAAGTGTCTAGATTATTCTTACAAAAATAGTTTAAATCCTTTCTAACACCAGTTGCCAAAATAAAAGGCAACAAATTGTTACCGATAATGCAAACTTATAGAGAAAAAGAAAATTATAAAGTAAAAGATGAGGTATACTTTCAATTATTTGAAAATACTATGGTAATTTAAAAGATAAAATCAATATTTAAACTTGCAATTTTAGGCAAATTATTAAAATTAATTTGAACTTCAGTTTTAATATTTTAAACTCGCTTTGTGTTAAATATAACTCGATGCTAATTCTAGTTAGTGACTATTATTAGTTGAGTTTACGTGACTTGTTATATATACTTATTTTTATTCAGACACATGACTTAACACTTTTACATTTTCAAGGGTTAATCATCGATTTTTTTTTAATTTGACATAAAATTTCAACTATAGGTCAAATTTTGTAAAATAGTAATTAAATACTCAAATCTATATGGGTGGAAATAAAATATATGTTACAGTATATGTTTATATGATGATATTATAACATGATAAAGAAATATGGGTGGAAATAAAACATAGGTAATTTTTATTGCTTACGCAACTGGTATATATTTAACATGAAAACAGTGTAAAGGGGTCATCAATGTATTCAAGAATATTATTTATTATTATTTTGATAATCTAGCATAAGCTAAAAGAATATATTTTCAATTTGTACAGAGAAAGCATTATATTCAATGGTAAAATAATTTTAACATTTTTTATTGTTATATGTTATATGTTGATTGTATTTAATTTTAATTTATATTGTGATTTATATGTATTTTTCATATTCCTTATAATGATTGCCCTAGCTGTAATGAGAAGATGAAGTTACAGATATCAAATACTAAACTTAATGTTGATCAAAATTTTTATCAATGCATTAATATAAAAATAAGTATTTTAATTATAGTTTTAACAATGCCATTATTATACAAAATATTAATCAGTATTCAAATTGTAGATGTCTTGTAGGTATTTAGTATTAGTAAATGAGTTGAAGGTTTGTTATTATAAAAAACTATGTCAGACATCTTCTCTATGTTGGGGTAAAAGTTTTGTTTGCAAAATGAATTGTGGTTTGTAAGAAGTAACTATATATAGTGATTCATCTAAATAATCCAAATTTGACATAAATGTAATATTTATGTCCACATCTTTATTTTGTAGGTCCTATGTGATTACATATCTTAGATGTCTGACGTACCTAGCTCAAGTACGGAGATATTGTCATATATGCCAAAGATGTATTGTTGCTCGTAAAAGTTGCGTTAGCTGAATTTATATATTAATTATGAGAATTTGTTCTAATAGTCCAATATTTTAAAAGTTGATTTGGATATGGGTCTATAATAGTTAAAAGTTATGAAATGACTATTTTTCCTTTTTTTGCAATAACTTAAATACTCTGGTTATTATGACAGTTTGATGGAAGTTACATAATTAATGGTGATGAAATGTTATAATTAATAGACACTAAAATTGAATTGGTATACCAAAATCCTCGGCAACTTCTTCTTACAAACCACTGAAAATAAGATATAAAAGCTCCTCCTCTAGAAACCAAATCGTAATCAATGTCCAAATTGTCAACCAAAGCATAAATAATATGTGTCCAAATTCTTAATCAAACTAATGTCCAAATTGCAACCAAAGCATGTCCAAAATGTCAAGCAAAGTAAAATTAATATATATTTAAATTCTCAATGAAACCAATGTCTGATTTGTCAAACAAAGCTTATCCAATTTGTCAACTAAAGTATAACTAATACATGTAAAAATACTTATTCAAACCATAAGTTGGCCATCCAAATTCTTAATCATAAGCAGAAGTTTAACTTTCATTTGATTCACAATCAACAACTTGAGATTTTCTTAGAGCATATCTTTTAGCCCTCAATTCTCACTTTCTTCTCCAAATGTCACTCCATATCCTCTAATTGCCTTTACAAATATAGCAGATATGATTTTAAATAATTTGGAGAAGAATTACTTGAAATTAAATGTGAATATTTACTAACCACTCTTTTATCCCTTTTAAGATAAAGGATGCATTATTTGAGCCTGTAGATACTGATTGTATGGGTCTTCAAACTGGATGGTTACCAATATTAGATGAAGAGACTTCGTTTTTGGTGGTCTTCCTATTTTTCATTGCATTATACATGTATATAAATTTTGTGATAATATATTGACATTTAATCCATATTTGAAATGAAGATAAATAAAAAATTAACAATTTCATGTTGCCTCCAAGGTTGATCCTTATTTTTTCATGCTCTTATATTATGACCAACTTCATAATAGTGATGACATTTGATAGCTACTCCAAACTTGCTCAATTTGTTCGAATTTGATGTTCTTGAACCTTATCCCTTTTCTTACCTTTTTGGTTCTTCTAAGCAACTTCATGGTCAACAAAGGTAATATTAACTACATATTTTCAGTTTTTGCCCAAAATTTAAGACCACTAATGGGTTCTATAACATAATGATAACTTTTTAAATAACATTCATGCTTGTAGTATTGGCTAAAAGAATCATTCATATGCTCCCTCTGATATGATATACAAGTAACAACATGCTTACATGGTGTGAAGTTTCCCCAACCGTGGGAAATTACCAGTAGTCATCCTTCCACTATGATTTGAACATCTGCCTAGCCTTTTCGAAGGAAGAGAGAGGGAGCTCTCTTATATCATTAAGAATTTGGTTCTTGCATCCAATAGTTGTAGGGTGCTTATGCTGAAGTAATTGGTGAAGCACCTTACCACCTGCTTTCCTAGATCGTGTATAATAAAATGATTTTGTTAAAGCATTAGAATTGGATTTGATTGAGCCTATATTAACAAATTTATGCTAGTAAATCAACTTTTCTACAAAACGTATGACTTCAAATTTCAAACCCCCATTAATCTTAATCACAGTGCTGACTGCCATTATGCAACCTCTATTTTCTTCCTTACTCTTACCTCCATTTTCTTCCTTACTCCTAGGCATATATTGTTAGTAAATTTGAGCATATATTGTTAGTAAATTTGAGTATCATGTCCCTTTTTTCATGTATCAGAGTCATTAAGAAAACTTATATATCTTCTTACATATTGATCACTTTTTTGTATGAGCTTCACAAATGAATCCATTAAATGTCTTTGATATGTTGTTGTAAACTATTTCATACTTTGGTCTTGTGCTAGCAAATTGCTTCATAAAAGTCTCTAGTTTCTTAATTTTGAATCATCTTTGGCCTTCTTTGAAATACTCTTCAACTATTTAATTACCTTATCAAATTCCACTTATGTTATTCAAATCACTACTTGCTAAAATGAACCCTATATGTGTGGCCTTTATGACCACTACTCCAATTTGCATAGACATATCAAGAACATTTGCTGTGCTCAACTTTTAGGAAGAGATTTTTTAATGCATCCACTAAACCCTATAATAAAAGAAAAGGTAACGTAAATTGAACAACTCAAAGTACATTAAGAAATGAACATCACGTGTATTGATATTTAAAGTTTACCTTCTATTAATCGTTTACAAAAGCCCATGCATTCTTACTTATGTTTAGATCTTTAGCAAGAATGTTCAAAAACCAATGCCAAGATTAGTAATTTTCTCCCTCAACTATAGCCTAAGATATAGGGAAATTTTGATAGTTTCTCTCATGATCAATTGCAACTAATAAAGCACCTATAAGGAATGTCTTCAATAAACATCCATCTAGGCTAATTATTTTTGCACATCCACCAAGAAAATCATACTTAAAATCACTAAATCCCTCATAAAACCTTTTAAACATTGACTGTTTAGACTATTCATCAAGTTTTATTTGATAATATATTGTTCATCTTTGTCAGCTCATCGTAACTCTTGTCCATAAGACAATAACTTGGTATAATGAACTTTCATAGATCTTCATAGCATAATAATAGCTTCCCGTTTAGCCTTATAAGAATGGGATTTAGTCACCTACAATGCATATTTTCTTTAAAGATTATGCATCATCTCAATAATTAGACAATTCGGGTTCCGCCTACACTTGGCAAGAATTCATTTGTTATCCATTTCTCGCTAGCTTGCTTTTTTCTTTGCACTTTTAAAAAATATGCTTTTTTCTACTAACTTAACAATAATTTTTTTAAAGATTTCCAGTTTAGCTAGCATATACCTGAAATGAACATTGTGACTTACAAATAGCCTCCATTCTCACACTAGATCTCACCGTTGAAAAAATATATTCGTTAGCAATTGCATAGTTTCTTATTGCTTCCCTCAACTACATCTCATCCTTATACTTCATACCAATTTCAAACTTAAATCCTTCATATCCACTTTTAGATTAAAGACAATGCATTTTCTTTTTAGAATATATGCTTCATCATCACTACAAACTGGTAATTTAACTTCAACATCACTATCCTTATATTCATTACACTAACCATGTGAACTTCCTCCTTGTCTTTGTGTATAGTTGGAATAATCACCATCTTCATTGTAATCCTTTACATTACCTCCAACCCCATCCACAACATTATCACATTCAAATCCATTAAGTACAATCTTAGCACATCTCTTCTCATTTGTTTTTATAGTAACATATTCTTCATCATTAGTTACAAATAACTCTCCATCAACTAAATCATCTCCAGATTCACTCATCTATATAACAATGAAATCTTCATCTTATTCCATTTGAACTTCGAACAACCTCTCATCATTCATACTCATTCTACTGTGTATTAGCATCAAATTCATTACCAATATCAGAATGGGATTCTTCTTCATCTATTGCAGGATGCTTATAACCACACTTATAGTAGATTTCAACATTGTGGTAGTTCAATTCTTCCATACGATTGAGCATTTCCAACATGCCCTTATTATGGTGTAAGCTGACTTCTTTCAAAGTTCTTTTCGACTTATTATGAAATTTGTAAAAAACAAATATTACTTTATATTCTTTATCTTGAAGCCCTCCTTTTGGGACTAGCATGCTAATTTCATCAACACCCATATCCTTTTTCCTTTTAATCTAGCCCCCAACATATTTATTATTATCGTGTCTTTCCAACACCCCACCATAATGAAACCTAAATTTGTCAACGTCTACAAGACAAATAATTATATCATTAGTTTTCAACTAAACAACATAAATTAGATAAGATGAAAATTTGAAGCAATAGAAGCCAAATGACCTATGTATGGTGAGTGTAATTAATAAAAACTTAATGGATGAATAAGATAATTTACAATAGAAAAACATCAATTAATATAATGATAATCCTAATAATAAATTATCTAATTTTAATAGTTACTACAGAAGTGAAACATGTGAGAAGGATTAAAGACATGAAAGGGATAATGATTAGGTTATAGGGCATTTAAGGACAAAATTAAAGCATTTAATATTTTAACTCAGACTTTATTTTGAGATGCTTCTTTCTTAGGATTTATGTTTCCTCATAATTGATCTTTTCATTCTTTATAACTTAGACTAGTCATGACTTACCCCATTACTTACTTCATTTGTTGTCAACCTTACTAAAACTGAGTAATTAAATGGTATAGTATACCAAAACCTCCTCAAATCCACTAAAGTTGTTTTCTTGAAAAGAGAACATCAAGCAAGTTTTATAATACAAGTGAAGAAGACAACAAAAACTATAATAAGATTTCATAGAAGTGCAAATCCAGGTAAAAGAAGTTTAAAGAAATTAAGTACATCTTTCACACACTGCCATCTATTCACCACCTTAAAAGTTTTTCTTTATCTATATTAATGTTACTAAGAACACTCTCTAGCATCATTTATTTCCTAATATTTATATAACTTGTTTTTAGTAAAATCTAGTTACCTAACCCCATACCTTATCTCCTATTTTTCTATAATTTAGTTTTTACAACTCACATAGTCTAAAAATCTTGATCAAACATCTGTTTTTTAGTAAATAATATTAATTAACATTAATTACTATATATAGAAGGGTTAATAACTTAGTTTCATAAGCTTGGGAAATATATGTCAAAAAGAGACAAATCAATTATTAGAAAGTGTGATTGGTATGTAGAGCAAAGAATAACTAGTGCTTACTCTGATTATGAGCAAATCAGATAACAACTAAAGCAGAGGTTTTCCTTTTCCTTATTATTTGGAAAATTGTGTTTGGATATAACATGGCCAAATTCAACTCTTTCTTTTTATTCACTAGAAAGCATAAAGGCTCCATCAAGGTTCAAAGTAATAACATGTAACACTTTAGCATGCTTTTTGGTAATCACTTCATACTATAGTCCTATACTCCTATGGGCTTATCATCATGTACATATAGATGCTACAGTTTAATTTTACTAGAAATTAGAGCATTAAACTCCTCATATTTATATCTTTTATTAAAATTTATCTTTATAATGAACCAAATATTTTCTTATATATGACATTCAAAGTTTGAAATTAGGAAAATTTTAACATAAAGTACTTCATGAGACAAGACAATGGTTTCCAAAGTAGATATATATACATATGAAAGAATAGAAGAATTTAAGGGGTTTGCATAGCAATGCATCTAGTATTATAAATTCCTTTAATCTTATGCTAGTAGTCCCATGAAGGACCAAAATCCTTAAATACTGTTGCCCCCTAACATTTTTTTTAGTTAAGCATGATTTAAATAATTATGAAGTTTGGATAGGTAAATTTTTAGGAGTTAATTTTTTTTAATGTCTATGTTAGTAGAATTTATTTCATGGGTTAGTTGAATTAAAAGTGATAAGAATGCGTAAAAGGGTATCTTTGGTAGTTCACTTAAGTTTAAAAAGACATAAGGTATAAAGGAAGGGTAAAGTGGACTTTTAGCATTCA
>JAOQMP010000004.1:6587681-6613926 GCA_027563575.1 Erythroxylum pedicellare
AGTATTATATATTCTTTATGATGCCATTTAAGAGATTATGTTTGCTCTAACATACCATTATCATAGGATATGTACTTAAATGTCCTCTGGATGTTCGAGTATATACTTTATGGTAGTATAACATTTAAGTGGTATTAAATAAATTTCTTCATCAGTATAGCTATATAAAAACACATTATTTATGTATGATTAATGTAAAGGCCAAAATTTTTATGTAGCTAGAGTAATGAACAATCCGATTGCGATAACTTTCACAACAAGGAAAACTATCAACATAATCATTTGATTATATCCTTCAGCAACAAACCTAGCATTGGTGCCATTAAGCTTTAAATTAATTATATAAGCCCATTTCCAAAAGGTTTTCCCAAGTTTGATTTTGTTCAAGAGTATTTAATCCATTTTGTATAGCTTGAATCTATTTGGGATTAGTTATGGCTTGCGTATAAGAAGTGGGTTCCCAAAATTTTGTCACATTGGCTAAAAATGACATATAAGTGGGTGTAAATGAAGTGTATAGCGACTTTAATGCATTAGGTAAAAAATCACCTAACCATGCATGCCTTAGAGGGAAAAGGAATATGGGATAAAGAGAGTGAAGATGAAGTAGAAGGCATAAGAGCAGATGAGGCAAGATGTTCATTATTTTTCAAAGTAAAGTTATCACTCGGTAAGATGTCATTTTAGGCAAAATTATCAATAAGATAAGGAACCTCAGAACTTTCGAAAATGCATTCTTTGTAAGAAAAAAATTGTTCATGAAAAACTACATCTTTGGATACAATAATGGATTTAGATGCAATGTCATATTGTTTTAAAACTATTTGTCCACTATTGTAGCCAATAAAAATGCATTTAAAAGCTCTTGGTTTAAATTTATTTTATATGGAATAATATTTCTAGCAAAGTATAAGCGACCAAAAGTTTGTAGAAAATCATATTGTTGTTTTTTAAAATATAATTTCATATGGGGTTCTCATATTAGAATATGGTAACCTATTTTTGATGTAATTTCTAATAAGAATTGCCTCCCCTAAAATTTTTTTGGTGAAGATGATTGGAAAAGTAACGCTCTTGTCTTTTGCATGAAATGCTTATATTTATATTCTATAAATCCATTTTATTGTAGAATATAAACACATGTTTTGTGATGTATAATGAAAAAAGTAGAGAAAATAGATTGACATTCATTTACTTAAAAGTTTAAACGCATTGTCTACTCGAGTGACTCTAAAAAATGAGTTTAAAATAAAAAAATTTTGTATTTTATGTGTGAGAAAATAAGTCCACGTGGTCCTATTAAAGTCATCGACAATGGTGAGACAAATGTACACTAGTCAAGGATTATTGTTTATAGGGTCCTTAAATGTCAACCTGTAGTAATTTAAAAATCATAGTAGCATAAATAAAACTTTTTGAAAAAGATAGTCTTTGTTGCTTTGATAAAGGAAAAAAATCATATATATCGATCTTGGAGTTGTAAATGCTTTTGAGTTCTAGTTGAAGTATGACCAAACTTGTAATGCCATAAAAAAAAGTGTTTAGAAGTTGAAGCTTTGTTAGAATGATGACAATCAATACAAAGTGCTGATATTATTATAATATAAGATAAATTTCTCAAGATAACTAGTTTGGTATGAACAGAAGAGTACACTTTTAGTGTTCTAAAGGAAAATGGTGATTTATCTAACACCTTAAACCTTCCAAACACTTTTCTTCTGTAGGCCCTATAAAAGATTCAAATTTAACCAATGAAGATTTAGAAAGTTAGTTTACTAATAAAAAATTGAACTTGTAATGATTCATGAAGGGTAATTTTATTGGTAAGACATATATCTCCTATTTGTTCAATAAGGCTAATATTCTCATCTGGTGAATGGATTGGTGTAGGGTGTGTTATAAGGGTAAGTTTGATGAAAAACTTAAGGTTAATGCACATATGATTAGTAGATCATGTGTCAATAATCCAAGAATATGAATCTAAAATGTTGCTAGAGCTTAATGCAAAATGAAGTTAAGTGCTAAAGATAAAAGCTTCAAAATCTTTTAAGTGAGCAAAGTTCACATGATGATTGCCATCAATTGGAGCCTTTCCTTTAATCAACTTTTCAATTTCCTATTGCACAATATCAATCAAGGTTGTACTCCAGTCAATTCTCTTACCATCTGTTTCACCATCACCATCACCATCAATAGGATTACTAACCAAGTTTGTAAAGTTCTTTGTATTCATTTTTATTATTTGCTACTTGTATTCTTTATACTAATTACGATATCCACTAAGTTTAAAACAAGTTTCCATCTTATTACCATCCATATTATAGAAATCATGATGTCTATTCATTTTCTTCACAAAATTTTTATTTCTATTATTTCTTCTTCTAACTTCAATCCTTTTAAAACTAGGATTTGACTGAGCAAAAATGGCATATTTTCACCAAAAACCTTATGTACCTCTCTTTGTTTTTCAATTTGTAGGATTAAGTATGACTTGTCCTTAATTAAGATTTAATTCTTAACATCAAAATTGTTAAATCGTATAAAAATGCATTAGTTTATTAAATACAATTTTATCAACAATAGCTTTTACTGTTGGCAAATAGGAGTTAGTATTAAGCAATTAAATTCATCCTAAAACTTCTTCATAATTGTGAATTATTTCACCATTAATTGATTGCTTTAACTAATCATATTTTCCTCTAATTTTGATAAAGCAATAGACCATTGCATTTTACAAACCTTTCTTCCAACTATAACCAAAGTTCCCTAACACTTGTAAAATAGATGAATGCGTAAACTATATCCTAAGAAATATAATCCAAGATCTATAAAGTAACTATGCATTTAAATCTTTTCCACTATTCATAATTAACAGAATTTTCATCTGGAATTTGTAAGCTTCCATTAACAAAACCTACCTAAACCTTTATTGATAAAACTATACTTATATAATAGAACCAATTGAGGTAATTATGACATACGAGAGGTGTAGTGACCAATAACATATCAAGATGATCCAAGTTTTGAAGAAACAGAGGATCATCATTATTATAAGTTGTGGTAAAGGCCTCCTTCAATATCACACCTACTTTCAGTAAATTCATCTTAAACGTGATCTTCCAACTTTAGGAATGTATTGTAAGGTAAATACTAATCACCAGTCAATATTGTGAAGTAAAGTAAGAATAAAGAGGAACCAAAGAAACAAAATTTATGAATGCATAACTTTTAACGTAAGTACAGAAGTAAGAATCAAATTTGAACCTTATTCTTGTAAAGTTTGGTGCCTTATATAGAAGAGCAAAACACATTATAAAGTGCCAACTAATCTAATAATTACTTATTACTAACAAATTAATTGCTATTTATTATTCTAACAACTGTCGTCTTCCAAGTCCACTATCCTAAAGTTCCAATTTTGTCTTAGCCTTTTCAGGGCAAAGGTTGCTGTGATTATTAACCATAATGAGTGGTGCATTTTCTTGAAGCAATTCAATAACTAAAACCTTCTTACCCTCCTGATCCTAATTCTGAGGACAATTATTTCTATCTTAGAATTACTATTGAGAGTTTTTCTAGTAAAGCCTATACAAAATGAGTTTACTGTTAAGATCCAAATATGCCCTCAGTTAGGGTAATCTGGAATAATTTCCTAAGACCCGGTACAACTTTCCTTCTATGGTTAATGGTTAAGAATAGAATTGCTACTATGGATGGATAGCATTACATATTAAATCTGGATGGGATTTACTATTTCTGCAAAGATGGATTAGAAATAAGTGACCATCTATTCTTTCTCTGCCCTTTCTCTAACTCTATTTATAATTTGACTGGAGAATTTTTCGGTTGGTATGAGCTATCAAATTCCCTAATGGAGATGGTTAATATTCTATTTTAAGCATAAGCAACCACTTCACTCTAGAAGCAGAAGGCGTTGATTCTTGCAATTACCTCTCAGGAGTTATAGAATGCGAGGAATCTAAGGAAGTTTCAAAACAAAGAACTTGCCAAAGATGTAATGGTGCAAACAATTATAATGAGTGTAAGGAAACAATTAATCAGATGGGAATTAGATCATACTTATCTACAAAGAAGATTTTATTATAACTTTTTACCTGGATTACGATTGACCCTTCATGCTTTACTCTAGTGAGTTCTTCAATATGAATTATAGGCCTAGCAAGAGTGGAACAATGGTTAAAGGAAGCAAGGTGAACTAGATGCATCGATCCAAAATGCTAATTCTTTACCTTTGGCTACTGAATTCGCACGGAGGAGACGATTGCTAGATGGTTTTCAAAATCACTAACCTAATTAGGTAAGATAAGAAGACACGATCATTAGATGAGGGTTATTTAATCCTAACTCTTTTGCAAAATGTTGTCATATGGATTTATACACCTTACAACGTTGTTATTTCTTGCCTTCACTTGGTTGTAGATATTTCTTTCAAGGACATCATCTTTTATTTGGCTTTCATTTGATGTATGAGAGTTTTAACCACTCTCTAAATGGTAGATCTTCTCTTTTTCTTTATTATCAATCAATCTTTAATTTTTCATAAAGAAAACTATCATCTTCCAAATTTTATATTATTGATGATAACTTATATTCTATACATATTTAAGTGTACCCTTAAAAAATTAGTTCACCCTCCAAATTTATAGACACTAGAGATAGAGACCAAGTTATTTGAAGATAGATTCATTTTGTTTAACCATCTCATCCATTTACAGTCAATGTTTGGTTAGAAATGATTTTGATAGCATATTGTTGTAGAAGTTATACATTAAAAAAAATTAGTTTCTTTATAAGAGAAATATTTTTTGATATTTTGCCATCCTATCTAACCATGTATAAAGGACTAAACAATGAAATGAAATTACTATTTTAAGAGATATTGCTTGGCTTATTCTTAGTATTTTTAATTATATTAGTGTCTTTATTCTCTGTCATTTGCAATTGTATAAGACCTTTACTTTCTTAATAACCAAATACTAAGAGAAAATGGTAGTCAAGGATGAAATCGTGCATGTCCCAAAAGCTAAGACTTCATCTTCCCTTCTCCTTTCTACACTCTAAGTATTATAAGACTATTAAATTTTGTTGGCATTAGTTAGAAGAATTAAAAAAAGATGTAGTGGCATGTTTGACATATCATTAAAAAGTTAGTCATTTGGTTATCACCTATTAGGAAATAATATTTTCTGCTTAATCGAAGCTATGTTTTCGTTTAGAAAAAACATTCATTTACAATTAACATATGTGTTCAATATTGCATTACCAAAAATGGTCTACTAAAAATTTTGATATTTTGATTTTCTTTCACTTTATTTCCTTACTAAACAAGGAGTGAACTATTTGGTTTTATCGTGAGTACTTGACAAATTTCAGCCAATTGACATGTTAGGATTCCATCTATCAATAATTAGGTACAATGCAGTGACATTTAAAGGAAAGAAGTTTTCTTGTTTGAGTTATTTATTCACATTATAGTTAATTATTTGTGACAATACGAGAAAAGACTTGTCAAGGGTGTAATATGGTGCAACATACAACAACAACACCCAGTGAGAGTCCCACTGAGTGTAAGTCTAGAGAGGTGCAGTAATATGTAGCCTTATCCCTATTAGGTAGAGAGGTTATTTCCGAGTAATATGGTATAACATGCTCCTTTGAAACCTTATGTCATCTAAAGCCTATAAGGAATTTCAAAGGTTGAGTACGGTTCCCTTTTCTTAGTTATATCTTCTTCTTCTTTTCAAAATTGTTTATAAGAATCTAATGGGTAATATCAAATATGTATTTATAGGAATTTTTTAGTTTTACTTTAAATGAGGATTCTTTGATTATGTAATTTAACAACCATATATGACAAAAAAATGAAACATTGTTGATCTTTAAAATCTATACCTTCTTTCATGAAAAAGATCTAGCGAACATAGTATATCCAACACTTAGAAAAATAAAAAAGAAACCAACGCAATCTTGAAATTATTATATCTTTAAGTTATTCTTCAAAATCCTTAAATACATTACAACATCATTATTCATGCAAAATGTATAATCTCATAAGCAAATTGATTAATTTGAAATAATAAATAATTATAGTTCATGTTAATTCAAGTATATCAAGAGCAAAGAAGTTTAGTTCAACATATATCTTCAGACACAATATTTAGTAAAGACAGGACCAAGTAGCCACTATTTATAAATTTTTTATTTTTTGTTGTTTATTATATATTCTTTTGTTGGATTTTCTTTTTGGTCAATAATAGTGTAGGAAATAACACGAGAATAATTTTGGAATATGTTTTATGATGAATATGTGTGAAAGAGGCTAGAAACGAGGAAACACATATACTCATTATTTTAATAAGTCTATAGGTTAAGATAAGAGTTAGAAGAACTTACTTTTATTAAATAATTTATCCTTAAAGAATAGAGGTTACTCAAATCATTAAGTCATAAACTAAAAAAAGTTAAAGACTAGTTAAACTCTGAAAATTTTAACGTGTTCCTTTAAATTGAATATCAATTCTAAACCTTATGAACAAATTAAGTTTTAATGACTATCATTATATCTGTAACTTGTTCTTAAATATGAAAATGGACCAGCTTTATAACTTTATCTTTAATAAGCCTATGGAGAAAGTGAAATATGACATATCTTACACTTTTATTATCAAGCTCTGTCCTTTTGCAATCAAGACTATGAACATGAGATACACATCCAAATACTTTAAATTAAGCCACTGATGATTTAAATATGCTTTAAAATCTTTTGGACTTTTGTTCTTCACTATAAGTGTTACACTCTTATTGAGAATATGAATAGCCAAATTACTAATTTCATGTCAAAATAATAGGTTCCTTCTTAATAACCTGTTCTGAACCATATTCATGGTTGTTTAGTTGTTTGATTATTCTTTTATCTATCATAATACTATGAACTCTCAACTTTAGGCTAAGTGTACATATTGTTCTATAATGTAGTGACTAGTAAAGTATCATTCACATAAAGAACACAAATCATCTTTACAATAAAAAGATCAATTAAGGAATTAAATAAAACATAAAGAAATAATAAGAAGTGTTCTCTTCATGAATATCTCAATCTATTGATCTATTCCACTTTGTTGGGTTAATTATTTATATCTTTCCTCATTTAAGATGGCTTGAAGCTTTGCTCTACGGTTTCTCTCCCACAACTATTAACATCATCCTTAAAATAAAAATAAACTAAAACTACCTGAAAGAAATCCCCAAAATAAGGTTTCCCTACTTTTTAAATAGGTATTGCACTACGAATATGGTTTAGGACACAATCGTGTCCTATACTATGATTAGCTCTGCACTTCAATTTTTCTTTATATAGAAAAACACAAGCACTAACATGCTTGTGTCTACGCTATGTATTTCATTGTATATTTTTTATGTGACACAAGTTTTAAGATGCCCATGAATAAGTTCGTGTCTTTTACACCATAACTGGAAAGAGGAACACAATACTGATATACGACTATGTGCTAGGCCGTGTTCAATCTTTTTCTTAGCATCTTCTATCTAAAGAGTGACATAAGCTAGATCATACCTATGGTTGATACTGTATTTAACCATAGATGTATTTTCTTCTTAGTTTGACTTGTAAAGCTCTTTAATCATTATCCAAACTCATTTATAAGCAACAGCCATAATTACATAAAACATCAAACAAAAGCAATCAAATTAAGGTAATTTATATAAGAAAACATAAAAAAAAGTATTGAGTAAATTTATATCCTCTAAATGAATATCAAATTCTCCCACACTTAGATTTTTTTTCTTCAAGAAAATCAATCATAAAAGCTATCAAGTCAAATGAGTTTCAATTTTATGAGAAATCACAATCCAATTAAAATAGGTAAATATGATTGTTATTCACTCAGTCACCTTATTCATCAACTACCTAGATTTTTAGATACTTATACTGACTTGTAAACCTCAAATTAATTTAATAATCTTTTAAATTTCAACTCAAGATAGATAGTTATATCGTATATATATAATGAGTATAAACTGAGTAAATAATACAAACCAATAAGTGATTATCAATCCATATTGAAACCAAACTAATTCAAAATTTTCTTAAACTTTTTATAAAGCATGATGAGCTTGTTTAAAAGCACCCAAACATTTTTACATAACGGTAAACACTTTGTCCAAAGTGCCTTTGGTTACTCAGTTAGGTCATAGTTTCAAATGGCTACTAACGTTACTCATAATTTCAACCTGTTACTTTGATCATAATCATTGTAATATAATTTATTAATGCTAAAATTTTATTCATTTTTTAAATATCAATTCATAGTTAATATGAAGTAACAAGCTACTTATTAAGCAAAACTCTAAACTTAGTCTATTTTAAAATTAATTATATGTATGGTCACATCATTTAACTTAAAAATTATTCTTAAGATCATTTAGTCAATTTTGAAATAAACTACTCACTAATGACCATACTTAAGATACTTATGTAGCTGAATTACAAAGCAATGTATCATTTAATAAATCAATTTAATTACGTTAAATTAATTGTTTATCTTTCTATAATTGGAACTTATTAAACTAATTGTAGCTAGATTGGTTTACTTAGAGGATGTTTCCTATTTAACTATGGTTCAAAGTAAATCACTCTCCCATACATAAATTGTTATATTATCCTCAATTGATGCATATGAAGCATATTAAAGCAATAGGCAAAAAGTGGAGAAAGAGAAAAAGAAATAAAGATAGAAAAAATTATTTAAGCCCAATTATGGATGTTGCTACGTTATAAGTCTACGTGAATAATTAAAAATTGACTAATTGCATAGAAAAATAAATAAAAATATAAAACACAAAATGAAAAGGCATGATAATTAAAACAAATAAAATGCAAATTTACAAAAGAAAATTTATTTTTAAAAAAAACATTTATAATGATTAAGTTGTCTCCTAATAAGGTACCCTTTAAGTAACAAAATAGGCTTATGGATCCCCTTCCTTTAAAATTTTATTGGTGTCGTATAAAGGTCTTATTCCTTTACCTCTTTAGCTTTCTCCTATTGGGACCTTCTTTTACTTTTGTGGCATATGATCATCTTCACCTTTTACCTCCTTTCTTTACATAAGATAACACCCTAATTCATTTTACTAAACAATTTCGTATAAAAATTTATAAAATTTGTTAAGTATCACATTAATATATTATTATGAATCATCATAAGAAAGAGGACAATTCATCACATCTGAGATATTAAACTTATACTTATTATCCTTCTTTTGTTCTTCCTCATTAGCAACCTCCTCTTTTCAACTTCCTCTTTCTTGTTACCTATCAATTCTTTGATAGCCCTCATAGTGAATACCATCATATGCTCCTTTAGATTTACTTATGTATTATTTATCAAGAATTCTTGCCCTTTCAATTTATAGTATTAGATAATTTTCCAAATTGAAATTCTAAGTGCTTATGAGAATTTATAAGTTGATAAACCTTCATTTTCAATCCTTCGAATCTCTCAAAATGTTACATTAGATAGTCTCTCAATAGCTAATTCCTCTCAAACATTACGTTAATTAGTCTCTTAATGGCTAACTCATAATAAGGTTTTCTCTCTTATTGTTGTTATTGATGATATCTAGTTGAAAGTGGCCTTTAATTTGCCTAATTATTCTTAAAGAAAGTTGGATGATTTCCTAACCTTAAATTATAAGTGTTATTAAGCATTTCTTTTGAGATTTTTGATAGTTCAATATTTAAACTATTTGGTTGGTGATGTGAAGTGATTGTCTTTCTTAACAGTCATTGTTGCTATGACCTCCCCAATACAACTTATAACATAATGCTTGAGTCAACCTTGCAACTCCAATCAGGTTGTCAATGTTTTCTTAATTAATTTCTAATTTATTGGTGTATTTCATTTTTTTGGAATGATTCTTGATACCTTTTCTCATTGAAAAAATTAACAACTTGAGTGGAGCTGAATTTCTAATTTATTCGTGTATTCCATTTTATTGGAATGATTCTTGACACCTTTTCTCATTGAAGATGTCTTGAAGCTTTTCTCTATAGTTTCTCTTTCCTACAACCCCTAACTATTAACCTTAAGCTAAATTTTAATTATAACTACTTGAAAGAAATCCCCAAATTATTTCCCGGCTCTTTAACTAATTGTTGCATTATAAACACATATGGGGACATAACCATGTCCTTGACAGTGTTTAGCTCCAGATTTTAGTTTTTTTATAAAGGACCATAAGTATTGATATATTAATATTCTAATCCATGTGTTTCATTGTATATTTTTTTCCATGTTTCATTGAGTTTTGACCTATCTATATATAAGTTTGTGTCTTATACATCATAGTTGTAGAGAGGAATACTCCCTGACATATGACTATTTTTGTGTCTTATACATCATAGTTCTAAAAAGGAATACAACCTGACACATGACTATGTACTAGGCCATGTTAAATCTTTTTCTCAACTTCTTCTATCTAAAGAGGGGCATGAGTTGGAGCATGCATACGCTTGAGATTATGCTCAACCAAAGATGCATTTTCTTCATGATTTGACTTGTAAAGATCTTTAATCCTTAACTAAACTTATTCATAAGCGACATCCAAAATCTCCTAAAATATCAGATAAAACTAATCAAATCAAGGTAATTTATATAAAAAACATAAAATAGTACTATAAAAATTTTATTTCCTCTGTATATTCATAAAATGGTTTTATACATATTGAGACCTCCATTTGATAGAACATCATATTATACAAATTATTATAGCATGTGGATAAAGCTAGACTTGGTCTCAAAGTTGTTTGATGCAACTACTCATCTATCTATGTTGGACATATCCTTATGGGTGATGGCTTCACATAGTCCAATATCATTTTGTGCTCTTCTTCCACAGTATTAGATTCCTGAATAGGAAGTGTCGTCTCTATTTTTAGATGTTTTTTTAAAGAATTTACATGATTTACTTCTTAGCATACGCTAAGTACCTTAAATCAGAGATCAAAACAAAATCAGCACAAAAAATAGAGAATTAGAATTGATAAAAGAATAATAAACAAGAAAAGATAGAAAAGATAGAAAACGATTAGATTACTAATATATTAATAGTTATTGAATATCTTTAATATTACTAACAGCTCCACAATAGAGTCATAAACTTGATTGTTGTTTGTATTATTTCCACAAGAAATTAGTAAGTACTATGTCTGACTCTTCTATTATTATCTAGTCAATAATAATGGTTATTAATATTTTATTCCAACCTTAAGATTATACTACATAGATCAAGAATCCACTAGAAACAAAACAAGAAAATAATCGATGATAATAAACAAGAGATAATATTATATTTAAATAAGAATTTTCCTAACATCATTTTATACTTCTTTTATGTTTAAAGATTTTATGACTTAGTCCAAAAAATATTTTAAGTTAATGAATTGTCATTTTTTAATATACAACCGCTTATTCCTAGAGTAAATGATCAATATGTCTATCTGATTAAAACACCTAAAAATGTACTAAGATTTCTAAAACTTTATATTAACCCTCATTCCAAAAGATCATATGAATCTATTTCTAGTCCCAAATTTAACTCCCAATATTAGTGTCTAATTCAGTCTATAGATAGGTTATTTCAAATGTTTAAATGTAAATTAAGATTTGATTTAACCTTCAACCTATATCCAATCAACAATAAGATCAATGATGATTTTTCATAAATATAAAACTCTTTTAGAAATTACTGAAATTAATCTATATAAGATAACACTAGGCTTCCATAGAAAGTGTTCTATTAATGAAGATCCCAATCTCTTGATGTATTCCACTTCGTTAGCATGATTCATGATCTCTTTCCTCATTTAAGATAGCTTGAAGCTTTGTTATATGGTTTCTCTTTCTTATGATTGCTAACCCTAACCTTAAGTAAAAACTAACAAAAGAAAATCCCTAAACTATATTTCCCATTACTATTTAAATAGACATTCTACAATGAACATAATCTGAGACACGTTTATGTCTCAGGTTGTGTTTGACTTTGCCCTTCAATTTTTCTTTTTAGAAAGGAACATGAGCACTAACATACCTATGTTTTAGGTCATATACTTCACTATATCTGTTTTGCTATATGACACAAGCTTTGACATATTCGCGTGTGAGGTCATGTCTTTTGCATTGTAATTTTAGAGGGACATGCCTTGGTACATGTTTATATGCTAGGCCATGCTTAATATTTTTCTTAATTTCTTTTGTCTAAAAAGGGTCATAGGCTATAATATGCTTGTATTTAAGATCGTGTTTAGCTAAAGATATATTTTCTTATTTATTGAAATGCAAAGCTCTCCTTAGCGAAACTTATTCCAAATCATTATATTAAAAATTACCTAAAACATCAAACAAAATTAATCAAATCAGGGTAATGTAGATAAGAAAATATATCAATACACTAAGTCAAATATATTTACTCTAAACATATATCATTCTTTTTCTCCCCTCCGTTACGTCGTTTTGTTGAGGAAGTGTACACAGCTGTTAATTGTCTTCAAGTACCATTATCATTTCAAAAATTAGTCAGTTTAAGTGATGTAAACTTACTCCTTTGATCAGTATGGTGACCTTTTATATTTAAATCACTCTCTTTTTTTAACTTGATTCTTATATCTTTTAGAAGGAACAAAAGCTTATGATTTGTCGAACAAAACATAAACCTAAACTTTACAACTATAGTCATTAATCAAACTAACAATGCACCTTTCTGTTATTGTTGGATATAAGGCTGATTGGTCCATATGTATTGGCATGTACCAGTTTAAGGACTTGAGAAGCTCTCCATATGCTTTCCCTATAGTTTGCTTTTGTATCAGGCTACTTATTTGGCATATATATTGAAATTATCCAAGTTTATAACAATGGCAATATTTAATAGTAGATTTTTCAAAATCATGCCTGCCTCAATCTTTCCTCTTCCTTACTTTTCTTCCATAACCTTAACCCTTCCCTTTTAAGGACTTTCCAAAAGTAACCTTCGATAATTACTCTTCCATAACATGAGATTTCATACATTGCTCATGTATTAGAAAACTACTTTATAATTTATCAACGATACAAAAACATCTTAATCATTTGACTCCTCAGTGGATCACACCGCGTAATTGAACTTGGATGTCATAAATCTCATTATTTTTATGAGGTAGTACATCATCCATCTTCGCTTTATTGTCTCTGAACTTGGTAACTATAGAAAGAGTATGAACAAAATCCTCATTGATAACTCTTTCTCCTTAACGCTTAACATCTCAAACTCTTTTGTAAAATCTTAGTTGCTTTTAACTTTGTCTTTATTCAAAATGATTTTTAAAATTTGATCTAGTCTAGAGATAATCCTTTACTTTCATCTCTTGTAATTTTCCATCATCAATTGACTTCTTTTGTGCTTCACTAAATTAAATTCCTTCTTGTTTCAAGGATCCACTCTTCTATTTAAATTTTGTAGTATTAATAAATATATTATATAAGATGATTTTCATATAAATTATTATCTATAATTACTCTAACTTGATCTTAATATTAAATTAATTTAAAATTTTATTAACTTATTGGTACTTCTAGTTTCAATAAATTTATATAATGCAGGGATGATAAATAAGCTCGATTTTAGCCTGATATTTGACCAGGTTTGAACAAGCTCAAAATGTTTTTAAAAAATTTCATACCTTAAGTCAGACTTAGATTCAAGCTACTCAAGCTCGACCCAAAGGTTCCAAAGCCGACGATATCACTCTCTGGATTTTAAATTAAAAAATTGAGCCGAGCTGAGCCGTGTGCCCCAAGCCTAAGCCCATGTTAACCCGGCCAGCTCAACTCATTACTAATGCATGGGCTTTTTACCTTGAATTCTTTCCGTTTAGAGAAAGAAAATGGAAGGAGGGAGATTTTTAGAATTATCAAAATTAATTTCTCAGCTGTCCTGTGTCACGTGGCACATTTTAATTTGCTCCGTATCTGATGAGCATTAATTCAAATATCTAACAATAAACAATCATTGAAAGAAAACTGGAAAGTATATGACTGATAGTTGTAGGAGTTGGCAGAAATCAACGGCTTTTCTCTTTTGAGTGTCTCCTGAAAACTTCTTTCGCGTTGAGGGAGAAGAAGTAGAAGAATGGGTTGGTTAACAAGATTCTTGGCGGCGGTGGCTTTCTTTGCCGTCGGTGTGATATTCTCGCCGGAAACATTTGGATCAAAGTCCATCAGTCAGCTCTCCACCTACCTCAAGTTGGCTCACCTGCTCTGTTTCTCCACCGCTTTCGGTGCTGCTCTTTGGGTCACTTTCATTGGCGGCATTATCATGTTTAAGTATATTTCATCCCATAGTTTCCCATCTTTAACTTCTTTTATCTTGAAAATTCAAGTTTTACTCGTACACTTAGTCACTAGGCAAATGGAGAAGCAGTAAATTGCGAATAAATGGTTTTAGAATTATGAAGCAGACAGACGTTACAATTGAAATTGGTGGTCCTAAACTCTATTCTGAATCTTAACTGTGAACTCTGTAGTGCAACATCAATGATTGCAGATTGAGAAGAGATATACTTATTTATATAATTGATTCCATTTTCCTTTTTCTTTTTTTGTCAAACTTAGGAATCTGCCGCGGCATCAGTTTGGTAATTTGCAAAGCAAGATGTTCCCTGCGTACTTTTCTCTGGTTGGGATATGTTGCGCGATATCTGTAGCGTCGTTTGGGTACTTGCATCCATGGGATACGGCAACCACAACCGAGAAGTATCAGCTTGTGTTTCTAATATCCTCTTTTGTCTTCAATCTCACCAATTTATTCGTCTTCACGCCTATGAGCATCGAGGTATTGCTTAGTTACACGTTTTAGACTACTTCCAAACACATATTGTTCGTTGGTAGTGAAATGGGTATGGGTATTATTCTTTCCACGGTACATGTGTATGAAGTTATGGGTTTCCAGGTTTTGAAAATCTTACAGCATCTTGGTCAAATTGTTGAATTGGATTGAATTGATTGGACTTATGTATATTTTATCTCCCAAATGTTATGTGATAAAAAGTTGTCTTTTTCTTAGTACCTGTATTCTCAAGTGTAATTCTTCATTTCCAAAACTCAGACGACTCTTATCATTGAATTCACTGAAGATAGTTGTTCTTGTTGTTTATCCACTAAGAATTTGTTGTTTTGGAACGTCAGCTATCCAATTGTTTCCTTGTTGGGTTCCAGGGCTGCTTGTGATTACTATTAGATACTTTATGGGATTCATTTCAGTTTGCCTTTGTGTCTTAGATGATGAAACAAAGGCACAAAGTGGAGCGGGAAGATAATATTGGGAGTGAAATTGGGTGGTCAAAGAATCGAGAAACTGCAAAAACTAATCCGAAGCTAGCGGCCATGAACAAGAAGTTTGGAATGATACATGGCTTATCTTCCCTTGCTAATATCACGTCCTTTGGTAGCCTTGCCATGCATTCGTGGTACTTGGCTGGTAAGTTGAATGTATAATTGGACAACACTCTCTAGCTGGGAACATGCTATGGATAAAATCAGTTGTATGCGAACTCGTTTGCTCGCTATATGTAGCTTTTTCGTTGTCCCTGCCCAGTTTATGTACTCATGATCAAGAAGTAAGGAGAACATATTTTTCATGCTTGCACTGTGTCAATTTTTAAGAACTGTTTAACAAAATAGTGGTACGTAATATATGATCATTTTTTAGGTGCAATTTTCTGCAGACAACAAATTGGTTTGGTTTGGTTTGGTAAATACAAGACAGGAATTTCTTCAAAACTACTTTAATATTAGGGATGACAATGGGCTGACCCGTGGGTTAATCCTGTCAATTTTTTTCAAATTAAAAGTATAAAATGTCTTTTTTTAATTCAGTCCGAGTTGTATAAGTCCACGTTTACCCAATTTGTTTTGCTTAGAATAGTTGAGTTTCGGATCTATTTGTGCTTGAACTTGACCTATAAGTCGACCTATTGAAAACATTTGAATATATGTCCGTGAATCTGCCCATTCATCCCTATTTAATATTGAGGGGTGATTGCTGTCTACTCTTCCTTTCCACATGCACGGTATTAGTAATGGAAACATTGTATCCACTGCACCAAAATTGCAGCTTCTTCTGTATTTGGGAATTTAGAAACATAGATTATGTTGCGTAGTGACAGATTTTCCCTTGAAATTCCGTGTGTTTCACCAGTTCCACATCCAGTAGCACAAATCTAACTGATTTGGCTTCAAGTTGTGCCATATCCAGTCTTTAGTATTGTCATTGTGACCTCGAAAGAAGGGACGTGGGGATCCTATTAGCATTAGGAGAGAGTTGAGGTTGCCGTTCATCGCCACTGAACTTGGTCAATTAGATTCGCCGTCGATCTGGATCTAGTTTTCAAGAGCCTGGGACTTGGGGTTTGCTATAATCACTTAACGGGCTTGTTAACTTCTGTTGGTCTGCACTTGGGCTAGGGTATCCAAAGTTGGAACGCCTTAACTGATAAAAAAGATAAAAACAACAAATGAAGGGTTCGGTCAACATGTTCTTTAGAACGTAACTTCATTGAGAATGACAGAGAACTGGTTGATGGACTTAATTTTAGATGTTTTTAATGCACCAATTCATAAGTTAGACTCGGGTCGACACGAGACTAAACTTCACTTAAAAGAGTTAGGTCTGAGTTAGACTAAACTTAAATAAACTAAAGAAAAAAGTTATTTTATATTTTTAATTTTTTAAAAATTGGTCTAATTTCCATTGCTATCCCTAAAATTCATTGGTGGAGAAGTAGCAGGATAGGACGTGAAATACTCCACCGATTGATGTATTGGGTTCTCTAAATTGCTTATTATTAAAAATCCTTCTCTTCCTTCTTTTACCCCTTTTTTAAGTTTTAACGACAAAACCAACTGCCGGACCTTTTGCTGTCCTTAAAAGTCATGCCAAAAGAAAAAGGCGAATTTTGGTTGAAATCAATTCATGCACGACTTAAAGCCGAAACGCTCCTCCAACGCGCATTTACCTTGTCGTGTCAAGGCCGTATTTGGATTGGATAGGAACAAATAACTCCAGCCTTTCTGGACCCCTCGGGAGTCGGGACACTAATGTTTGTCTAAGTAGTCAGACATGGATGACACGTACTAGCTGCTTCATCGGGCTTTGTCCACTTCTGGCTATGTATCATGTGATTGTACACGTGCTTAAAATGGAAATGAATCCCAGTTTGATGTTGAATTTTATCTGAAAGAATAATGTTTTTAGGTTAGGAGCGTGAAAAATCAGACCCAAGTCAATTCATTAGTTGATGTCTTGGCCCGGTTATTGTGTACCATCCACTTTTGTCCCCAATTATTGCTGATGTGACTGGGATAGTTAATGGAGAGATATTTAGGTTCTTTGAGCAATCTACATCCTCTAAATGCCAACTAGCTCAGGAATACTGTGTTTATTAACTGTAAAGTTGAACAGTTTCTATTCCTTTTTCATTCAATTTTTGTGAATAAATGAATGCTCATAAAACAGTAACAAATGAAAGAGGCTTTAGAATATAATTTACTTACAAAGCTAGTTCAACAGGAATTTTCTCTACGTGATACAATCGAACTTTTTCAGTCTACAAAGGAAACCCGAGTTGTTTCCTCGCTTCTACTTCCTTTTTGTATTGTTTTTACGAACCAATGAATAAAGTAAAGAATAGTCTGCAAGTTGCAAGTTGCAAGTTGCAAGTGCAACCTGTACAGCGTCCCACAATTGGAACGTGATGTAACCAAATCAAATAGGCTAGTCAACTAAAGTTCATTACGCTGTGGGCTCCCAGGAGTAGTAACCGAATAGGGAACAAAAGAATAACAAACAAGTGCATGTGTTGTGAGGCAACAAGCCTACTGAACCTTTTCAGGGACTCTCTTCCGGTCTGTAAGCCGCCAGAGAAATTGAATTGGCTTTGACCCATGTTTATGGATGCCGCTGGCCTCCCCACCATGACGCTGCTATTGATGCCAACTGGTGCTAGAATGGACCACCAGAATTTACGACGATGCTCCCTCCTGGCTTTTCGTATGCGATTTAGCTCCTCGCGAATTACATTTCTCACAGATTTTAAGTAAGAATTCATGTCATGGTCCCTTTGAATGGTTCCCTCAGATCCATAAGCTGAACGATCACTGAGGATCTCAAGTGGATGCGGTGAATTCAAGAACACAGTCTGTGCAGCACGGAGCTGCTTCTCTGCATCATTGGTGTCAGACAATGGACAGCTTAAGAGATATAAACCACTGCCGGATGGGAGGAGATGATGACGGGGAGAGAATTTCTCATCTGGCTGTAGAATCAGAAGCTCCCCCATTGGGGCATATAATAGCTTCTGCAGGGAAAAGGCAACAATAACATCAGTAAAATGTTCATGCATAAAAGATGCAAAAATATATACATAGTGGGTTACATTATACCTGGTTATTCAGACATGGATGATTACGGAAATTCCCATTTACAGCCTTCAAAAGCTCTGCAACGTGATTAGGATAATTGCAAGAGAAGGCCCGAGGCACAATATCCCTGTGCATTGTGATGGCCTGAACATGATTCTTTGGCAATCCAAGCTTGTGGAGAAGATGATCACCTCCACACATTATGGATGGAGCACCAAATGTTACAACAGGTAGCAAGGATGGCGCTGGAACTTCACCTCTTATAAGCAGCATAAGATTTAATAGCAGTGACAGGCTTCCTCCAAGTGAATGCCCTGTAAATCGAAATGTTGCATGCCTAGCCCATGACTTTAGGTGGGCATGAACTTCAGGCAACATCTGTTCATACATGCCTTTTGCAGCTTCATATATGCCTCTATGCACAAGAAAGTCTAGCCCCTGGACCAAGATGGCATTTTCATTTTAGTTCAATTTTATGTCATGCCAAGTTGTTTTATTGTGCGAAATTTTGTAGAACTTAGCATTTAAGAATTCAAAAGGCATTTGTCACGATGCTCTATGAAGTCGTCATTGAACATTTTATTGATTTAGAATATGGCAGATCAGTAAATAATTTACCTCAAATTGAACAGGCTCAAAAAGTAGATTTGCTTGCCAAGATGCCAGAGATTCAGATCCCTGCATATCAGAAAATAACACATCTCCTGAGGATGGCATAATAACGACCAACCATGAATCATTCATAACTTAGACCAAATTATCAATGTTACAATCGATTAATGTCTACAAATTTATAATATCTACTCCAAGTAAGATCACGATCCAAGGAGTCAATAGCTATTACAATAAGATAGGTGATGGAAATATAAATCAAACCAATCTTGAAGTAATTAAGTCTCTAAATATAAAGTGGTTGTTTATTTGTAAACTAGAGCCCATTACCTGAATCACAAAGAACCTTGTACCCAGATCATCATCACAGATAAACCATTCACACGGTGATGATCGTGTTGAACTCAAATCATCTGCAACAGCTTGCTTGACTTCTTCCTTAGCCGCAACCACTGCAGTCACCGAGTCGGTGGTTGCCATCAAAGAGGCCATTTCTGAGTTCATCAATGTAACATCATCATCAATTCCATTGCATTCCTGATGAGGATCTTTAACAGCCTTGGGTTTTAAGGATTTGAAGAGGAGTATGCTCTTTGTCTGTGAGAGTAAATAAGAAGCAGCAGAGGCAGCTATCTGATAAGCAGCCGAGGCACTTGTGCGACTACTATTATTCTTCAGCTTTTTACCTTCTGCCTCCTCTTTTGCTATCCTTTTCTCTTCTACTTGATCTTCAGTGGACATGTGAATTTTCTCAGCTTTCATTGCGATTTCTCTTTTCTCTATCGACGATGTTACAAACCTAAGGCCACGATATTTGAGGAGATTTCCTGGCTGAATACACCAAAGGAAATTTCATCAACCTATTAAAACAGATTCCTAATCGAGATACACAACAGATCTCAAGCAATTCTAAAGAAGGCTGGTGAATCTAAAACAGAGGAAAAACAGAGAAAGATGTAAGAGTGGGAAGTTCCATAAGTGAATCTAAAACAGCATAAGCAAGATACATTGAATAGCGTAAGAAAACAAAGTGAAAACGCTTACATCCAGTCTTGTAAAGACCGATCTGATATCCTACGGACAAATCAAGTCCGCTCTTTATTTATCAGAAACAAGAAAGATCAATTTAATACCATTTCATCAACAAAAGATTTAATAAAATCATAAAAAGACCAGCCAAATTAATTAGAAATAAGAAGAAAGCTGGTACCTTGATTTCGGGTATGCAATAAGCTAAATTGCCAAGATAGGACATTTGTGCATACAACTTCACTTCAGCCAATGACACCCTCTTCAGAAATTTTGAAAACAATTCTCTACCAAATTCAACAGCTTCTTCATCATCATCTTCCAGTTTACAGGCCCCGCATTCTTCTTCATCTTCCTCTCTCTCTTCTTCCTGCTCCTCTTCCTTTGTACCGTTAACCAAAGGACTTTCTCTTTCAAAATCCTTACTTCCTCGTTCCTCAACTTCCTTTTCCCATAGCGATTTTACGTGCAAAATCTTCAACACCCAGTTCCCATTTTGCCCTTCAGATGACCTCATCTTTCTGCTCTCCAACTCATCACCCACTCCATTTTCAGTCTCCGAGTTCGCCACCAAAACAGCGTCGTCTACTGCAATCCCGTTGTTCCTCCCACTTTTACCTCCTCCAGGCCACAACGACTGTAACGGGTACCTAAACGAGAATCTCGACGCCATCTTCTGCGGTGGCGTCGACGTTGCAGCCGCAGTGGATTTGTCCCGCCCCACTGCGCTCACCTGAGACGAGTTCACGCGCGCCTCGACACCCACGGAGATCGGTGGGGCAATACCATGGATCCCTGTTTTTAAATACAGACTATCCATCCCCAAGAAAGAAAACGTCTCTGCGCACAACAAGAAGGAGAACAGCAATCCAATGACTCGGTGAACGTCACCTGCTTTCGCTATATTGCACTTATACAAAAAGTTGCAAAGTTCATACGGAGAAGAGAAGAAATGTTTCGTTGGCTACGAGAAAAGAATTATATAGCGTAATGGTCCCCCAAAACAAAGGCGTTGACGTGCCCACACAATCTTTGAATTTTTACTTTTCGTTCGTAAATTCTATTTCTCATAAGAACAGAGATTAGGGAGAGAAAGGGGCTGGCGTGGCAGGATAGTAATGTAATACAGGAAGTTGTAGAATATATAATTTAATTGGTTTAGGAACGTAATACGGCGAGGTGTACCAGAAACAGATTCTTTATCTAATTTATGATATTTTATTTTATTTTATAAATTTAAGTCATTTATTTACGAATATCTCATATTTATTTATGCGAGTCCCATAAATAAATAAATAACTGAAGTTTTATAAAATAGAGTAAAATAATATAATATTAAAAAAAATCTAAACTGAGTATAACATTACCATCCCTTTGCAAATTGCACATGGGCATGCAGGATTCCGTGTGTCGGGGAGTACAGAAAGAACGTGTTACACGTGGGACCATGCCAGAATGGAGACAGAGATTATGGAGTGCTAGTCTTCCGTGACCCTGTAGAGATTGCACGTCAGTAAGAGGATACGCATCAAACAGCCAAACGACATCGAATGACGTGTCCGCAAAGTCCTCCAACGATCCAACGCCCGAACCTACTCTTGGCATTTTTCATATACTATGATACCTTGGATCCAAGTCATTGGTTGGATTAGCACCGTGCTGATTTCATGGAGAATTACTCAAACCCAAGACGCTTTTCATTTTCCAGAAATAAAATTCAACAACATTATTTAAATGATTTTTATATTATATATTGTTTTAAACGATTTTATAACTTTCATATTTTTATTCTAATTACACGACACCTCGTTTCAAATTGAAACTTATTTCACAGTTTTAAAACAAAGAGAAGCCCAACGATGTGGCAAACATGATCGTCAATTACACTTTCTATGAATTCATAGGATTCATTTGTTAGTTCGATGAAGACAAACACATCTAAAGAAACGGTATTTTGCTCATGTCTGGTGGAGCCCTGCTGAACTTGAAAGTCGGGTTTTCACAGTCCTCTGACACCTTGCTAAAGAGAAAAAGAGCAATCTGTTTAGTGCTTATGGCTCTGTTTTTGCCTTTTATGTAATTAGATGTATTGCTAATCTTATTGTACTTATTGAGTGCATGTGTTTCCAATGGTAAGCTACTTTCAGAAATCGTGGCAATTTGTGGATGACATTATTGTTAAATTTGTTTCAGATCTGGTAAGCATTCTTTGGTGTTAAGATTTAACAATGTCTCATAAGTCTGAATGGAAGTCTAAATCTCCTACCCTTCCGCAGGCACATTTGGCTCAGGATATAGGATCAAGGAGGGGAATGGCTACAATGTCATCGGAAGGAACTTTTTCTTTTTCCCAAAACAGTGTAAGGGATGAGGGGCAAAAAGTAAAATTAAGTTGAATCTTGCACAGATGAATCTCTCTTTTTAAGTTAAATAAAATTGGAAAAGTCGACAAAAGAGTACAGAATCAAATAATAGCAAGAAAACAAGTAACTAAACTGAACGATTAAGTGATGAGATACTATTTAGTTATGCTAATTTCTTTTTCAATTTAACTATATTTTAGTGTTTAAATGAAAAAATCAATATTTGTTTTGTTTTAAGATATGACAAGTAGAGATTGCATCAAATTGAATTATTATTTGTTAAAATCATGAATTTTAGAAAAAAAATGAATAGATTAATGCAGTGAATAAGGTGAGAATATGTCAGCTCTAAGAATCTGATTTCAATTAGAAAACTTAACCTTAGCCTATGTCGGGATATATACTTGTTTTAGATATGAATCTTGGCAAGATAGAAGGGGACTAGGTTTTAAGTAGAGCTAGAGGAGAAAAATACGTCCTCACATTTCTAGGTATCATTACACTTCATTTCTTTGAAATTTTCTCTTCATCTTTCATCTTTTCTTCTATTTTTGGCATTGAAGCTAAAACTATATGTGGCTAATTCTAGATATTATAATTTAAAGGGATTTAAAACTCTAATTGTAATCTTATGAGGTTTTGTTCTAAACTTAAAATCTTGTTTAATTTAAGTATTTTTTTGCTTTGTGTGCTTATATTTCATGAATAATTAATATTGATTAATCTGACAAATTAATATGATGTTGATTATTTATAACTTTCTACTAATTCAATAATCCGTAATTATCATGAAGGTTGGTACAAGTAGTAAACATGTTATTTATGAATTTACATATTTAACTTACAAGAAACAAGAAAACTAAATAGAATAGTTATAGTTATCTTAATTATTTAATTTGGGGTTTAGTTTTTTTCACTAAGCTTATTGCTATCATTTAATTGATATGAAATGCTATTATATCTATAAATTTATGGTAAATTTTGGTTTTAATGATGAGTTTGAACCAATTAATTTAGAAAAATTTAAAACTTATTATAACTATCATAATATGTTTCAAACTAATTTCTTAAATTGTAAAAATTATTCTTTTTAGACCAATGATTATTGTTACAATCTAATGAGATATTTCCCTTAAATTAGAGTTAATTAAAATGAAATTTCTCAATCTTTAATATTTAGTTGATTTACTTTGATTCCTTGTTAAATTTAGTTTATTAGTTAATTAATCATAAATCACTCACTTTGTTACATTAATGAACTAGTTTCAGTTTTTTAAATATTCGATCTAGTTCCACGAGTACTATAAGAGTTTAGAAAATCGTAATTAATTTTAAAGGCTTCGACAATCTGATCAATTGGTTACAATTCAACAAGAGGAGTTAACAAGACACTCGACTGCTAATAAGACACAATAGGCAAACAAAATTACAAGAGATTCTATTTGGAGGCAATAACTAGATTAAGCTTCAAATCAATCTCCTTAGTAGACGAGATCAATCTAATATTTAATTAAACAAGTTGTCATCGAGGATTGAAGTCTCAATCTTCTTGTTCTTGAAAAATTTTAAGTTTATTGCTTTACAAATTGTATAAGTGGTACCACTTAGGGCAATCTTGAAAAGATTAAGTCTCTTTTACTATTAAACTTAATTTTAATTGCCCAATTCATAATGCTTAACTATTAGTTCAAATTACAAAATGAATTATGAAATATAAGAGAGTTCTCCCAAACTATTTTTAAGTATTAGTAATTGATGAAGAAATGATTGTGTGATTTTGTTACGTGATTATGGAGCATACAAACAACATCACTTAATGCATTGAAAAGCATTATGTCCATTGTTTAAATCCTTATTTTTGTGGTTAGTTATAAAATGAAAGATATCTTTGGTAAGCAATTGGGAAATTAAATTAAATTTCTTCAATGCACATTATGTTGACGTCTAATGAAGATCTCTAAGTAGGATCTAATAGTAAATTTAAGGGATTGGTGTCTCATCTACATAATAAAATCTTTTCTAATTGAATTAGGAGGGTTGATGGGAAAGTTTTTTTTTTTAATAAATGAGAATCCTTTAGGGTGAACAAAAGGTCAATTTCAATTATATTTTTATTATAGTTGACACTCTTAAGTAAGATGGTAAGCTTGCATTTGTGAATTTGGTATTTACAAAATTTTAAAGGTGTTCTAGAGGTTGCCAATTGTCATACCATAAAAAGTTCTTCCATTTCTTAGTATTACTTTTAATTAATTTGTCCTAAGCTTTTCCCTTAGCTTAGGGATCTAATGCAAGGTCCAGGATATTGAAAGTATTTGGTTCAACCATTCACATACTTTTTTCTCTCAAGAAATATATATGTATCTATGAACTTACAAAGACTTGAGGTTTAAGAAAAGTTTCCAGATTTTCTTGATGAGGATCACCTTATTCTTCGATGTTATAAAAAGGAAGCCTAACTCTCAACTAGCTTTTAGTATATAATGCTCACTCTTTTTTATCTTGGCCTTAGTTACATCAGTTTTGTCCTTATGCATAGAATTCTTTCTATTGATCTTATTAAATTCATAAGAAGGAAACCGATAAATATGTAAACTATTTAATATTAAAGAAATCAATTATTGTTTTATCAAAATTACATGTTTCTATTATTCTAATTCCCAATTCTCCTTTTCAATATTAAAGAAATCAATTATTGTTTTATTACAATTACATGTTTCTATTATTCTAATTCCCAATTCTCCTTTTCAATAATTCAAATAATAAAAAGTAATCATAGGAGGAGAGTCTATTTATAGTGATAGGGATGTACAAGTATTTTAAAAGAGGTTTCTTAATTCTAAATCTTGTTAATTATTTGATCAAATTATCTTCCTCTTGATATCTTGTTGATACAAATAAATAGCTTTTTATTGGAGTTGATAGCAAACCATGATAAAGTCCTCTAAAGAATTAAAACATGTCTTTAAAGAATAAATAAATGTTAACTTTGTCAAAAGAGTAATCAACCATCTGCTAAAGAAAAGTTGAACATTTTGTGTTAGTTGCACTTATTGTGATATATGAAATTCTACTTCTTAATGTAGTTGGCAGTGATACAAGTAAGAGCTTCAATATAATCTACGAATAGATAGGTGAAAGAGGGTCACTTTGTCTTAACCTTTTTGCATGGTTAAATATTTAGGTTAGCTCACCATTAGTTAGGACAAAATAAGAGGTGGTTATAACACATTTCCTAAGCTGCATGATTAACATAAAAGGGAGTCCAAAAGCTTCCATCATGATAAAGAGAAAGTTTCAAAACATTAAGTCACAGACCTTATACAATTCAATTTTTAGAATGCTACTTTTGACATTTAACTTATAGTGATAGTTCTTAAAAATTTCCTGAGCCAATAAAATATGGTTGCTAAAGCTTTGGGCCTAAACAAAAGCATTTTAGGATGAATTGATAATAGTCTTTGGCACTCCTTTAAGCCTGTTAGCTAGCATTTTTTGAAATTATCTTATATAACATATTACAACAAAGAATATGCCTAAAGTCTTTTAGACTTGTTAGATTTAGGCATTTGGAAAATGTAGGATTTGTGGACATAAGTAGACTAAAATACCATTGAAGAAAATTTTAAGTATGGATGAGGATATGGATTTTGCCACAAAGTGTCATGCTTTTTTTTTTTTAATAAAAAGTAGCATTTAATATATAGAGATCTAGTACCTTGTTGGCATTTAAATTGAACCAAG
>JAOQMP010000004.1:6639297-6651359 GCA_027563575.1 Erythroxylum pedicellare
CTCCAAAGCTTCTTTTAATTTCTTGTTCCCTATTATATATATCTTTCTCAATACTCCATAATTTCAAAGGTAACTCCTAAATTCACCAACATATACAAATACGATATTTCCACTAATCATTAATATTTCCAATGTAAAAACATCCATAACTCTAAAAATTCATATATCAATCCAATTATACCTGGAATTATTCATGAATGCATGTACAATTATTTTCATGTGCAAATACATTCACTATTCATGTATAAGTGCATGACATTTTTATGCATGAACATGGAAATGCATCTTTAACTCTCATTAATCACTCACATTTACTATTCTAACCCTCCCACAAGAAATGGGATGTTACATGAAGAGTGTAGCTGCGGTTTGTTCATTGAAAAACTCCAACATTAAATGGTCAAATTAGCTATAGTGGAGGTGACAGTGGATAGTAAGCAGCGTGGGCAGTAAGGAGAAACTATGAGGCTTTTAGCTAGGGATTAAAATGGGGGCTGAAGCAAATTTTCCGAAAAGATTCTTAAAGGGTAAGGCGTCTTGACATCAGAGGTGACATCAACGTCGATGACCTGGGTTAAGTATTTATTATTATTATTTTGTTTCTTTCTCTCATTAGGAATTGATTGTGTTATCCTATTTTAATTGATTTGGGTATTGTGTATGGATAGTCGAATTTTTGTTATTATTCGGTTATTTGTGTATGAGCCCACTGGGTATTGTGAATTGATGATTTTAATGCATTCATTGAATTGTTAATTTTAAACCCATTGCTAAAATTTCGATATAATCCGTAATTGTTATATTGAAATTCATATGCAGCGACTGATGATTCGTAATCATTAGGGATAACAGGACCTAGGTTAAATGACGTATCGTATGTGGTTATTACCTTGATTAATCAGTTTTTCTAATTCATAATGCTACTGCCTAATTAAATTTAGATATCGTATCCTAGGTTGTTCAGTGGTTAGGTTTAATTAACGATCATAACTTGATTAAATAAAACCTAAGGAAAAACTCGGGTTAATTTTTAACCTACGATTAATAGTTTCTAAGAGAGGTTAGATAACAACAAATTAATAAAATATTCTTAGTCAGGGTGTAGGCCGCGATTAAACTAAAGAACCCAGTCCTTACCGAATTCCTCACCTTTATCATTTTTTTGCATGTTTTTTTTAATTTTTTTATTAGTTAGTTTTATTTTATTTTCATCTTTCAAAATCCAAAACCTACCTTTTTTTTCTAAACATCGATTAATTTCATTCCATAAACTTTACACACACTCTCTGTAGGATCAACTTAGACTTGCCACTCTATAGTAGTAGTCTAGTTATTTTATTTTGACTAACGTAATGATGCGCGGTCAAATTTTAGCACCATTGATGGGGAGTGCAGTGTTTTAGTTTTTGTTTATGGTTTAATTGGTCTTTTGTATATATTTCTTCGTAAGTGATTTCTTTTCTGTTATTTTGTGATCTTTTCATTTTTTGTTTCGTGTTTAAACAAATCAATATGGATGAAGTAATTTCTTTTATGACTCATATTCTCAATCCTATAATAATGTTTGGACTGATCAACCTAACTTTTGTTATGGATAGGATAATCACCAAAATTACTTCTATGATAATTTGCAGGATGTACAACAATTCTCGTACAGACCAGAAGCTTCTTATCACAACTCCGGTCCATCTCTGGAAGAGTTGATTTTGCAATTGCAGGAGAATATTTTACAATTCTAGAAGGATGGAGGGCAATTTCCAAAAAGCACATGGTCTAATGCCCAAGATTCGAAGAGCCAACATGATTTAGTTGCATCTTTAGAAGATCTTGTTAATAATATTGCTGCTAACAATTTACAATGTCTATAGGATATGTAGCAATTACAACAAAATATGCAACAGGAATTGCAAGAATTCCGACAAGAGACAAAAGTAAGCTAACAGAGGATGGAACACCTATTGGGTTAGATGGCAATAAGTCTTGATCGCCTAGAATCACAAAGCGAAAAGGAGCAGCCTTATCAACTCGAGGTGTACCCAATGGACGTTTGTGCGAAAACATTGTAAAGTGATAAGGGGCTTGGGAATTTTGAGGTCAACCCTCAACGAATTGTTTGTGCCGAAGAAGTTAAGAAGGAGCTCAAAGCCGAAAAGGACACATCTTTTAGCTCGGAGGTAAGCACTAAGTCTATGATTATTTTTGAAACTAACTCTTTACCTTTATATAACAGATTGGACTAATTAAATGTTGATGAAAAAAGTGAAGAGACGTTCAAAATATTTTCGAAGTGTATGGACTTAGTTGAAATTGAGAATCTCAGGATAGGGAAGACGCTAAATAAGGATGATGATCTACTAAGGCCCTATCCGGAACTACCTCGCATGGAAGTGGCACTAACTGTAATACCTGAAGATCACAATTTCATCATGTGAGGAGAAGGACTCGAGCCAGTGACCCTAAACAAAGGCGCTTCTTGGGAGGCAACCCAAAGGAAGTAAATTTTTTCTCCTTTACATTTCTGAATTACTTTTTATATGAATGTGTGTTTGTTTTTGGATTTGTTTGTTTTACTTTTTTAAAGTTTTCAATCAAAAAGAGAGGAAGAATAAAACAAATGAAATAAACATTCTCTCATTTTCTATTGCTTCTAGGATTATATAATCATGATTAGAGTGTGAATTGACTAGAAAATTTCATAGCAACTTTAACACGCACATTTGCTCTTGTGATAGGTCAATATGCATTATCTTTAGAAGACTAGTGACTAATGGTAGACAAAGCCGGTGAGATTTTGAGCCTTATTTGACTGACACATCCATACCAGTCTCATTACCTTTTGATAATGTGTGACCTTCATGACATGTACATCCTGATTTTGCGGTTAATTTCTAATCGAGATCACATTTTTATCATACGCATTAACATGGATATGATTAGGCATTCTTTGTTGTTAATAAACTATATTAGCCAAATAACCTACCTATTGACATGATTTTTCCCTTGATAAAGCCCTTGAGCTTTAGCCTTTCCTTTGTATAAATCACATTTTATGCTTTTACACTTAACCAAATGTCCTACCCAAATCATGAAGTTAGTGGAACATTTTTTATTGTTGAGTTTGTGGATGTACAAAATTCTAAGTGTGGGGGTGTAGATATGTGAGGATTGGTCATAATATTGGGATGTTATTTTATGTCTTATTATTGAAATTCCTATGTTAATGTAGTTTATTTTAATTTTTATAAGGAAAAGAAAGAAAGAAAAAAAGACAAAAAAAAAGATAGAAGAAAAGAAAAAAAAGAAAAAAAGAAGAATGAAAAAAAGAAAAAAATTGTTTAAAATAAATATATCAAGGAAGAATTGTATATGTGTTGAAAAGTTGTTTATGGTTTATGCAGCTTCCTAGAGTTGTAATGGATGTGATATTTGAGCATGTTGAATATGAGGTAGAAGTTGGCTTGGATGGTTCACTCTTGTGATTTCATTGGCATAAATTGTTTGAGTGATTTCTTCGGATTGGTATATGCTTCATGTGGTTTGTGTGCGAGAGCTGAATAGGGTTGTGAAATATAAATGTCGCATTTGTCATAAGTGATGGTACCCAGTTTTTGATGAGTGTTGCTTTGTTTCACTAGCTTTGATGGCTTTCATGCTACTTAACCCAAATATATCTCACTTCACCTTTGCCCACATTACAACCTTGAAAAGTCCTTCGATTCATGATTTTGAATGTGAACATTGGTGGTGGAGAAATGAAATAATATGAAAAGTTGTGGATAGTCATGATCATGAATGGTGTTGAGTGTACTCGTAGTTATATTTTAGTTAAAAATGTTTTTCAAGTCTACCATTAGATTGCTCAAATTTTGAAGATATTGAATGTTGATTAATCATCAATAAAATCTTGGAATGTTGATTTCTTGCTATGATTTTTGAAAGTTATTCATCTTTGCTTGTGATTATATACTTTTAGAAAATATGAGAATTGAGTAAATGTTTCAGGTCTTTGATCTTAATTTGGATGTTTTGCCTGAAGACGGACAAAAGCTAAGTGTGGGTTTTGTTACTTGTTAATTTTTAATTGTCCATTAGTGTTAATGCATCGTAGTGACCAGGTCTCCTTGGGGAGAAATTGAGCAACTTGACCCGGAGATTAAGAGAACATTGTGGAGATTGCGTAAGGAAACAAGGTCAACTTTGGTAGGCGAATTGGAAGCAGAATCTGAAGACATAATGGCAAATCCGAGAACTCTAAGGGAGTTGGCTGTACTTGATTTAACTCATAGACCATTATGCATAACATTTTCGAATTTTGCTGGCAAATCCGAGAACTTTAAGGGAGTTGGTTGTACCTGATTTAACTCATAGACCATTATGCATAACATTTTCGAATTTTGCTGAACATGTTACCTTTGAGTTAAAATCTGGATTAATTCATTTATTGCCTAACTTTCATGGGCTTGTAGGTGAGGATGCACATAAGCATCTTAAGGAACTCGATGTGGTGTGTTTGAGCATGAAGCCTCATGGGGTGACAGACGAGCAGATCATGTTGAGGGTCTTCCCATTCTCAGTCAAAGATGCAGCAAAAGATTGGCTATTTGATTTACCTGATGGAAATGTTACTATTTGGTTAGAGATGAAGAGATTATTTTTGGAAAAATATTTTCTAGCCTCAAAGACAGCAAGTATTCGAAAGGAGATATGTGGTATTAAGCAACACAATGGGGAGTCCCTTTATGAATATTGGGAGCGATTTAAGAAGTTATGTTCCAGTTGCCCACATCACAACATACCAGAGCAACTTCTCATCTAATATTTTTATAAAGGATTGCTGCCAATGAAGAGGAGTTTGGTTGATGCGATGAGTGGTGGGGCACTTTGTGAGAAGACTCCTATTAAAGCTAGGATATTACTTGAGGGGATGGCTGCTAACACCCAACAATTCGACACTCGTAATGATGCTTGACTAGTAAATGAGGTAAGCACTTCGTCCATTAAACATCGTTTAGATGAACTAACATCTTTTGTGAGACAGATTGCAGTTGGACAGGCACAAGTGAAAGTGTGTGGGATATGTTCAAACACAAGTCATCCAACTGACGAGTGTCCAGCTTTGCAAGAAGGGAGTATGGAGTACGTGAATGCTATAGGAGGGAACTTCCCGAACCAATACAACCCATACTCGCAGACGTATAACCCCGGTTAGAGGGATCACCCTAACTCGAGTTATGGAGGGAATCAACAGCAAAATCAATTCCAAAATCGACCGCAAGGGGCACCAGGATTTCAACCAAGGCAATAAAGAGCACAGGGAGCTTCTTCTTCCAGTTCAGGTGCATCTTTAGAAGAAATTGTTAACAAACTTATTGCTACCAATTTGCAATTTCAACAGGATATGTAGCAGCAGTTACAACAATTTCAACAGGAAACAAAAGCAAGCCAACAAGAAACAAAAGCAAGCCAACAGAACATGGAATACCAAATGGGTCAAATGGCAACAAGGCTCAATCGCCTAGAATCGCAAGGTGGAGGAAAATTGCCATCATAACCCGAGGTGAACCTGAAGAATGTCAGTGCCATAACCTTGAGGTACGGAAAGGAGATTGAAGGTCCCAAAAGAACCCCAACAAGGATTGCTACCAAGGAAGTGATTGAGAAGGAATTGGAAAAGGAAGAAAATTCATTATCAAGTATGAAGGTAAATGTCGAAAGTCCCAATATTACTAAAACTAATCGTCCACCTTTTCCAAGTAGATTAACAAGACCAAACAAGGAGGACAAGGATAAAGAGATATTGGAGACTTTCTGAAAGGTAGAAGTTAACATACTTTTGCTCGAAGTAATGAAGCAAGTGCCAAGGTACGCCAAATTCCTTAAAGAAATATGTAAACATAAGAGGAAATTGAGGGGTGATGAGAAAGTGATGATGGGTGAGAATGTGTCAACAGTATTCAGAAAGAAGATGCCTCCAAAATGTCGAGATCCAGGAATGTTCACCATTCCTTGCAAAATTGGTAATACTGTGATCAATAGAGAAATGTTGGATTTTGGTTCTTCTATTAATGTGATGCCTCATTTGCTTTATTCTTCTTTGAATTTGGGCCCTTTGAAAAAAACGAGAGTATTCATCCAATTAGTTGATTGCACTAATGCTTATCCTGATAGTATGGTTGAGAATGTTTTGGTGCAGGTGAATGAGTTAGTGTTTCCTGCAGATTTTTATGTTGTGGATATGAATGATAACACCTCATGCAATCCGATACCTATCTTGTTGGGGAGACCATTTCTTAATACAACTCAAACTAAGATAGATGTTCGTAAAGGCACCCTCACAATGGAATTTGATGGGGAAGTAATTCATTTCAACATTTTTTTATGCCATGAAACATCCTCCTAATGATTATTGTGTTTTTTCTGTTGATGTGATCAATCCTTTGGTGCAAGAAATGTTTAGATTAAGTTATAGGGATCATTTGGAAATAGCTTTAACTGAGGATATAGAAGTAGAAGCCAACACTGATGTTGAGATGGGAGAGGAGCTTATGGAAATGATAGCCACCTTGGACTCATTGGAAAGCTCTCCAAAAAAGGTATGATTTGGCTTCTATACAAATACCTGAAGCTTACCAGAAGTTATAACCTTTTGATGTGCAGGCCCTAGAATTGGAATCGAAGCCACTCCTTACACATTTGAAGTATGCCTATTTGGGAGATAAATAGACACTCCCAATTATCATTTTGATAGAGTTGACTTCAACTCAAGAAGAGACGCTGGTTTGAATGCTGAGGGAGCATAAGAAGGCCATCGGGTGGACAATCGCAGATATCCAAGAGATAAGCCCTTCTATATGCATACACCACATTTTGTTGGAAGATGATGTAAAATCTACAAGGCAAGCTCAATGTAGGCTGAATCCTCTAATGATGGAAGTTGTGAAGAAGGAGGTATTGAAGCTTCTTGAAGCTAGGGTTATCTACCTAATTTCTGACAGTAAGTGGGTCAGTCCTGTCCAAGTGGTTTTAAAGAAATCTGGAATCACTGTTGTGACAAATGAGGAAGGTGAGTTGATTCCCGCCCAAGAGCAAACCGGGTGGCGAGTATGTATTGATTATAGAAAGTTAAATGCTGATACTCATAAAGATCACTTTCCCCTTCCTTTTATTGATCAGATGCTTGAGAGATTGGTTGGTTATGACTATTATTGCTTTTAGATGACTTTTTAGGTTATCTTCAGATCTTGATCGCACCGGAAGATCAGGAGAAGACCACATTTACATGCCTATTCAGTATGTTTGCTTACCGAAGGATGTCATTCAGATTGTGTAACGCACCTTCTATGTTCCAAAGGTGTATGGTAAGCATTTTTCTGAATATGTTGAGAAGCTTATTGAGATATTCATGGACGATTTTAGTGTGTATAGATCTTCTTTTGATGAATGTCTTGAGAATCTTGCCATTATCTTGGAAGGATGTATAGAAACTAACCTTGTGTTGAACTGGAAAAAATGTCATTTTATGGTGGACCAAAGTATAGTTCTACGTCATGTGATATCTGCTAAGGGTATTGAAGTAGACAAGTCCAAAGTTGATATCATTTCTTCTTTACCTTACCCTTCTACTGTGATGGAAGTGTGTTCTTTTTTGGGGCATGCAGATTTTTATCGGAGATTCATTAAGGACTTTTCAAAGATAGCCACACCATTATGCAAGCTTCTTCAACAAGATGTCTCCTTTGAGTTCGACGAGAGGTGCAAAGAAGCATTCAACAAACTTAAGGAGCTTTTGACATCCCCATCGGTGATTCAACCACCAGATTGGAACCTCCCATTCGAGATCATGTGTGATGCAAGCGATTATGCGATAGGGGCAGTTCTAGGGCAAAGAGTGGGAAAAGCTTTGCATGCCATTTACTATGCTTCAAAGACTTTAAATCCATCTCAATTGCATTATTCCACTACTGAAAAAAGAATTGTTATCTATGATTTTTGCTTTGGAAAAATTTCAATTGTATTTGCTTGCTGCTAAAGTGATTGTTTATTCTGACTATGGAGCTTTATGATACTTGTTCACAAAGAAAGAAGCAAAACTGAGGCTGATTAGATGGATTCTCCTCCTGTAGAAATTCAACTTAGAGATCAGAGATAAGAAAGGGGCAGAAAACATAGTGGCGGATCATCCTAGTCATTTGATAAAGGAAGAAGATGATATCCCTCCATGAGAAAACTTTTCTGATGAGCAATTGTTTTCTGTCGATGCGACACCACCATGGTATGCAGACATCGTCAATTTTTTAGTAACTAACGAATTACTTATTGGTTTGTCTAAGGCTCAGAGGTATAAGCTACGAAGTGAAGTGAAGTACTATATTTGGGATGACCCCTATCTTTGGAGGCACTGTGCAGATCAAGTTATCAAGATATGTGTACCAAAATGAATCATCATCAATTTTAGGCTTTTGCGATTCGTACGCTTGCGGAGGACATTTTGGAGTAAAACAGATAGCTCAAAAAGTTCTAGATAGTGGTTTTCACTGGCCAACATTCTTCAAAGATGCATATACATTCTGCAAATCCTGTGATAAATGCCAACAGTCAGGTAACCTGTCCCATAAGGATCAATTGGCACAAACCCTTTTACCTTTCTGTGAAATTTTTTACGTTTGGGGCATTGATTTTATGGGACCTTTCCCTTCGTCTTTTGACTTTACTTACATATTTCTCGCGGTTGATTATGTTTCTAAATGGGTGGAAGAAAAAGTGACTAGGACTAACGATGCTAAGGTTGTTACAGATTTTGTTAAGGCTAACATTCTTTCTAGGTTCGGGATATTGAAAGCCATCATTAGCGATAGAGGAACCCACTTTTGCAATAGGGTGATGGAAGCAATGTTCAGAAAATATCACACACGCACAAAGTTTCTACTACTTACCATCCTCAAACCAATGGGCAAGCTGAAGTCTCGAATCGAGAAATCAAGTTAATCCTAGAGAAAATTGTGCAATCCAATAGGAAGGACTAGAGTGTAAGACTAGAAGATGCATTGTGGGCCTACCAAACGGCTTACAAAACCCAAATTGGAATGTCTCCGTACAAGCTAGTGTTTGGAAAGCCATGTCATTTTCCAGTAGAATTACAACATAAGGTATATTGGGCTATCAAAAGATGTAATATACAGTTAGATAATGCGGGAGTGCATAGGAAGTTGCAGCTTCAAAAGTTGGACAAGATGAGGAATGAGTAATATCAAAATGCAGTGATATATATGGAGAGGACGAAAGCTTTTCATGATAAGATAATTTCAAGGAAAAGTTTCTCGGTGGGCCAAAAAGTGTTACTATATCATTCGAAAGTCAAACTCTTTCCTGGTAAGTTGCGTTCCCGTTGGGTTAGTCCATTTGTTATCACTAATGTCTTTCCTTTTGGTGCACTGGAGATACGGAGCCTCAAAACTGACAAGACATTTTGAGTGAGTGGTTATCGCTTGAAGTCGTATTATGAGGGCTTCCAAATAGAGGATTTGGAGGTGTTGATGCTGGAGGATGTGACTGGTGTCACTTAAAACATGCAAATGGAGTTCAAGCCAATGACATTAAAACAAAAGCGCTGCTTGGGAGGCAACCTAAGGGAAGTTAATTTTTGTCTTTTACATTTTTGCATATGTTATTTTTATTAGCTACTCCATTTCTGGCATTTGATTTTACATTGAGGACAATGCAAGTTTTAAATGTGGGGTTGGGGTACAATAGTTTTAATGTATGTTTTTGAGCTTAATCGTAGCTTATGTTTTTCATAAACTACATTGGCCAAATAACCTATCCTATTGACATGATTTTTTCCTTGATACACCCCTTTGAGCTTTAGCCTTTCTTTTTGTATAAACAACATTTTATGCTTTTACACTTAACAAAATGTCCTACCCAAATCATGAAGCTAGTGGAACATTTGTGATTGTTGAGTTTGTGGATGTACAAAATTCTAAGTGTGAGGGTTGGTTATAATGTTGGGAGGTTATTTTATGTCTTATCATTGAAATTCCCATTTTGATGTAGTTTATTTTTATTTTTACAAAAAAAGAGAAAAAAGAAAAAAAATAAAAGAAAATGAAAAGAAAATAAAAAAAATAAAAAAATTGTTTAAATAAATGTATCAAGGAGGAATTGCATATGTGTTGAAAAGTTGTTTATGGTTTATGCATCTTCCTAGAGTTGTAATGGATGTGTGAGCATGTTAAATTTGAGGTAGAGGTTAGCTTAGAAGGTTCACTCTTGTGATTTCATTGGTATCAATTGTATGAGTGCTTCCTTCAGATTGGTATGTGCCTCATGTGGTTTGTGTGCGAGAGCTTAATGGGGTTGTGAAATGTAAATGTTGCATTCATCATAACTGAAGGTATCCAGTTTTTGATTAAGTGTTACCTTTGTTTCACTAGCTTTGATGACTTTCATGCTACTTAACCCAAATATATGTCACCTTACCTTAGCCCACATTACAACCTTGAAAAGTCCTTTGATTCACGATTTTAAATGTGAATATTAGTGGTGGAGAAATGAAATGATATGCAAAGTTATGGATTGTCATGATCATAAATGGTGTTGAGTGTACCCATTGATATATTTTGGTTAAACACATTTTCTGAGTCTACCTTTAGATTGCTCAGTTTTTGAAGATGATGAATGTTGATTGATCATGAGTAAAAGTTTGGAATGTTCATTTCTTGTAAAGATTTTTAAAAGTTATTCATCTTTGGTTATGATTATATAGTCTTGGAAAAATATGGAAATTGAGTCAATGTTTTGGGTCAATGAGCTTAATTTTGACGTTTTACCCGAGGACGGACAAAAGATAATTGTAAGGGAAATTGATATGTGTTTAATTGCTAATATTTTTAATCATTTACACTTAGTATTTATTGATACAAAAATGATTAAGATACTCATTTTAATTCATATGTTATTTTAGGTATAATTTGGAAGCAAATAAATTAAAGTGAGTCGGAAGTATTGCATTTAGGTCATTTTTTGAAGATTTATTTTTACTTCTCTTCATGGAGAAAATAAAAGAAAATAAAAGTCAAGGAGAAGATAAGAAAAATAATAAACAAAGAAGAATTAAATTGGCCAAGCTTGGAAGCTAAGAGCAACTAAAACGATAGTGGAAGCAAAGCTAAACGTAGAAGCAGGGAGCAAGCAGAGAAGTGCATTTTGTGCTACGTTGTGCGCAAAACGTAGGCAACACCTGCGTATAACACATAACGTTGGCATTGTGCGTTATGTGCTGCGTTGTGCGTTAAACACAGGCTGAGAAAGAAGCAGCAAGGGTTTTAATTGATAGAGATCCTTATTCATCTTGTTAAGCTATAGAAGGGGAGGAGACGAGATGCAAGAGTGAAGGCTTTGCCTTGGTAGCTGCGCAAGGAGGTTGGAGCTTGCAACTGGAGAAGAGGAGTTGTGTATGTGACAAGGAGCTGGGAGGGTTTTGGAGTCAACAGTGACTGTGACCTTAAAACTCCCATGCTTATTTGTCAAATCAATGAACAATGAACAATAAAGGGAAGAGTAAGAGTGTCGAAGCAATAGGAAATGTGGCTTGGGCTTGGAGCATGAAAATGAAGATGGAAGGCTAGACATCCTGACGCCAGTTTGGAGGTGACATCAACACCGATGACCCGACTTAAGTATTTTTTATTATTTTGTTGTTTCTTTCTCTCCTTACGAATTGATTGTGTTATCCTATATTAATTGATTTGGGTATTACGTATAGATAATTAGATTTTTGTTATCATTCGGTTATTTGTGTATGAAACCATTGTGTATTGTGAATTGATGATTTTAATGCATTCATTGAATTGTCAATTTCAAACCCATTGCTAGAATTTCGATATAATTCGTAATTGTTATGTTGAAATTCATTTGTAGCGACTAATGATTCATAATAATTAGGGATAACATGACCTAGGTTAAATGACGCATCGTATGTGGTTTTTGCCTTGATTAATTGGTTTTCCTAATTCGTAATGCTACTGCCTAATTAAATCTAGAGATCGTATCCTAGGTTGTTC
>JAOQMP010000004.1:6657533-6669619 GCA_027563575.1 Erythroxylum pedicellare
ACAAAGTTCTAATTAAATTCATAAAACGTATCGTTCTCAAATTCATAACCAAAATTTACAAACTACAAATCATGTATACATCAAACTTGTTAACATATCATAAGCACATAAGCACATCAAAATGGTTTGGGTAGATCCATAAACATGACGAACTACACATTTCCACCTGTGTAGTCGTAAACTTGACATACTATCGCAATCTCACATAGTAGTTTTGTGTAGACGTAAACATGAGGGAGTCCATGAAGGAGTTCCGTGCCACTAGTGGGCAAGCGGGAGAAGCCTTTAACTTGGTCAACATGCATGTGACATACTTGAATGAATTACACCAAACCCACATAACATGTAATTCATGAATTGAAAATGGTTTGCCCAAAAGGGACATTTTAGAAACTTGTTTTTCATGAACATGAAATATTTCAAAACCCATTTCCAAAAACATGATTTCATATACATGATTTTTTAAAATCATTTTCAAAGTCTTTTCATAAATCATTCACATAATTCATATATCAACATATAGTAATTTCTCAATTCCTTCAAGAAGCAACAAGTGAAACATTTTTTATGCAATTTAAATCATTAACTTCCTTGATTCAAAGAAAACATTAGTGGCTTATTTACTTTATTATAAACATGTACCCACCTTGAATTTCTTGCCTAAGAAATTGGCTTAAGGATGTCTTTCCTCTTGCTTCTCTTGTCTCTTTTGATCCCCTTCTTGATTTCTTTTATAAATGACAAAATTTCCATTCAATAGGAATTCAAATTAGAAAGCCCAAAGAAACATATGCATAAAATTGATCCTAGAATACTTAAACCTATGCATTTCTTAAACTTCATGAACCAAAAATCTTCCAAAACTCCAAAAGATTAAACATACACTTACCTTGAATCTTCACCAAATAATGAGTTTCTTGGCTCTAATGGAAGCCCTAATCTTCCTGTTCCTTTTTCCTTTCTTGAACAACTTTAAAATCACTCTTTAAGACTAAGAAAAATTGAAACCTAGCATAGCTTTCTTTCTCTCCTTTCTTTTCTCTCCAACGACACTCTCTCCCTCTTCTCTCTTCTATTTTCGGTTTTGGCTTCTTCAAATGCAAGACAAAGCCTTTTCTTCCCATTTTTACCCTTAATGAGTCCAAAATGTCTATTTTACCCTTCCTTATAAGCTTATGTTCTTTTAACCTTAAGTGAACTACCAAGAATGCCCTTGAACATTCTTACTACCTTAACACTTCAATTCAATTAACCTATGTCATAAAATCTTACCAACATTAACATAATAATTAACTCCATAAAATAAATCCATAAAGACTTCATAATAATTTAAATCATGCTTAACTAAAGAAAAAAAATCTGGGGCCAACAGTTTTGGTTATCCTTTCATTTGTGAATGGTATGCGGTGGATACTCAATGATGCACTTAATAATTTTTAGTTAAATTTGCCATTACATTTTGGCATCTTTCTTCTTTTCCTTCATTCAACCTTTTTAAGATGATTGCAAGTGGTGACTCTGCTTTACCTAAATAGACATATCTTAGGTGATTAGATAAGGTTTTCAATTCTATCTTTGAAGCTTGTAAAATAGAAGGCAACATTTTATTGTGAGTATAACAATTTTAGCATTCAAAGTTTTCAAATCTATTAACATATTTAATAATGATTCATAACTTCACAAGTTTTATTAACTTGCTCATTCACTTCCAGTTTAGCATTAAACTATAAATCATCATCAACATCTTCTTCTTTAAAACATCTCGCACAATTGAATCCATAATATCCATATGATAAATTGATTGAAAATCATTAGGTTACTTCATTGTTTCAAAAATATTAAACTTCATTATCTCTCCATCAAACTCAACGTAAAGAGTACCCTTATCCACATCAATTTTCATTTTAGTGGTCTTTATGAATGACCTTCCTAAAAAAATTGAAGTTGAATGTTCTATACCACCTCCATCCATATTCATGATGCAAAAGTCTATAAGAAATACTATATTGTTAACTTAGAGTAAAACATCCTATACAACACAAATAAGATGCACATACGAACTATCAGCTACCTGAATAGTCATATTAGTTTCTTACGAAGAATTCATATTTAAAGCTAAGTAAATTAAGTATGGTGTGACATTAACAGATGCATCTAAGTATAGCATGGCACGTTCAATTTTCTTGTCACCAATGACAAAAGGAAGTATAAACATACCTGGATATTTGCATTTTTCTGGTAAGTTTCTATTTATTATAGTTGCTACATTTTTACCCAAAATTATTCTCTCTTTATCCCTAAGCTTCCTTTTATTTGTGCATATTTTTTTCAAGAACTTTGCATATTTTGGAATTTTCATCATGGCTTTTAGAAATGGTTTATTGATTTCTACCTTTCTGTAGCTCTTTAAGATCTCTCTTTCATATTCCTTTTCTTTGGATTTATTGTCAAGTCATCAATTTGCACTTATTTTGGACTTAATTATCTTTAATGTGTTGAAATTATTATCCAAAATTAATGGAAGTATCTTATAATTGTTTATAGATGATTTTCAACACCTTAGAGACAAAATTGAATCAAAAGGATGCAAAAGAATGAAGAAAATCCGAAATTCCTAATTTAACAACAATTCTGTGACTATCCGTGGGCATGCCTAAGGATGGAATAAATCTACAAATCACTTTTCAAAAATCAAAAATCGAGATTCTCACAATCTTTGAAGATTATATTGCCATCTTTCAAGGCAATTGACTAACTAAAATTGGGGGATACAGTATCGGAAGAGAATCAAGGAAAGATAAGGGGAAAAATAAGCATAAAAGAGGGAGGATGGTGGTTCATGAAAGAGAAGTCTAGGGTTAGGATAGGTTTTCGTTTCTGTTGTTTTTTTTTCAGTCTTTCTACGTTTTCTGCACTTTCTCCATTAGTATTTTCGTGTTTTTTAGTAAAGAACCAGGGATGGAGACTTTACGCTTTATTATTTCTTTCGTTTTCAATTCTAGTAAGAGTAGCTAAACTTTTAGTCTTAGTTAAGGGGATCCGTGTTATCCGCTAGTATAGTGAGATATTTGAATAAAGTTTACATTGTTAATAAACATTGAATATCTTTTGATCTACTCTTTTTAATTGAATTAGTTGGTTTCTAAGTGCGCAACTAGGGATTAATGTGTTTAACTGCTAGATTAACGAAATATGATGTTCAGTTTCGCTAATTGCAAGTAGCAATTAGAATTATCTTCTCTACATTAGAGATGGAAAATTCTAAGGAGATATTCGCTTAATTGATTGCATGTCGTACATGTATTTTGCTTGCTCATTGGTTCTTGATTCATAATGTTATAATTCAGTTACACCTACAATCGTATCTAGGTTGTTATTTAATAAGAATGCTAGAATACACGTTCTTAGTCATTACTCTTAAGAGAAAATTTTCCCAATGAATGTTTGTGAATGATTGCAATTTTATGTCGAGGATCCATTTTAGCGCGATAACATCGGTGACCCAAAACCATGGTTTGTCTCTTAATTTTTCAGATTCGTTTATTTCTTTTTATTTACAATTTTTCTTTTACTTTTTCTTATATTTTCGTGAATCAAAACCACTCCCCCATTTCATTACTTTGTTTTAGTTTTAAACTCACTAATCTTTACCATTAAAAATTCCTCGTGGGAACGATATCCACTTACCACTACTAAATTAAATTGCATTAACGGAAGTGATTTCTTTTGAATTTGGCTGTAGGCAATAGCAGTACCATTTATCCACCTATATAGAAAAGGAGGTACCTATGCATTAGGTGATATGGGTAAAGATAAATAATCTTTTACCTTTATTGAATCTTGAGCTTAATATTCGTCTTTCTCCTCTCCTTCGTACCTTTCCACCTCCATTGGCAACAAAGATCCAGATTTAATTTCTTTCCTACTTTTCAATATCATTACACCCACATTCTCCTTAGGATTAACCATTGTTTTTAAAGGTAATTTTCTGATGCTTGTGCTTCCAATTTACTAGCAGAGGTGGCTAATTGAGTGGACTAATTTCCTAAGTTATGAAGACTTACTCTTGTTTCCTATTATAATTGTTGAGTATTAGTACCAAGAGCCTTAATAATTTCAACCAAATACACACCTAAATATAAAGATTGAGATTAAGCATGTGTAGGTGCTTAAGGTTGTATATTGAAATTATAATGTCATTATCTTTATTGCCCTACTTTATTTTTATGGCTAAAATTCATATGATCTCTGTGCCCGTATTATAATGATTGGAATAAGGGTCATATTTTCATTAAGGTTGACCAAGAAATCTCCCTATTACGTTATCTTTTTTAAGGAGTCTTATTGCAATGTAGGACATGTATCTGTAGGATAATCGAGGAATATGCATATTTCGCACACTTATGCTTATTGCAATTAACGTACAGCCATTTAAAAAATTAGAGCAATCAAATCTAAAATTTTATCCTCAATGTTAATGTTATTTATGTCATTCACACATTTAACAACTTCATCTATCCTTGTCCACAATTGATAACAATTTTAGGCCATGTTTGAAATTAATTACTTAGCTATTTTTAGTGTTTTATTTGCCAGAGCTCCTCTAGTAACTACATCTAACATACTCCTATCCATTAACAATATCCTTTTATAAAAGTACTGAATCAAAAGTTGGCCATAAATGTGATGGTGCAAGCAGCTACCATATAACTCTTTATACCTCTCCTAATATTTATACAATGTTTCTTCGGTGAATTGTCTTATCCCATATATTTCCTTTATGATATTTTATACTATGCATGAAAGAGTTTCTCCAAGAACAACCTTTTCTTTTCATTCATGTTGTTAATGAGCTAGATGGGAGATAATATAGCCAATCTTTTGATTTATCTTTAATGAGATAAGGCAAAGGATTGGTTATATCCTTTGCCTTATCTTTCTCCAAGAACAATCTTTTCATTTCATATTGTTACTAAGCTAAATGGGAGATTAATTTTTCCTTTTATCACTCCTTTTGGCTTAAATCTAGAGCAAAAGATATGAAATTCTTTTAAGTATTTATGTGGATCTTCACCCATAAGACCACAAAAAATAGGAAGGAAGTGAATCAAAGTAGATTTCAATCTAAAATCTACCTCATCATCTAGAAATCTTATGCATAACAGTTATTGATTCAAATTTGGTGTCACTAACTCCCTAAGAATTTTAGTGTTAAAATTTTCCATCTTTCTTCAACATTTTGGAAATTAAAATCTTCATAAATTGTTAGATCTATCTCAACTTTAAGTTTCAAAAGTGAATGACCTTTTCCTTGCTTAGTTTCTTTCTTTAACAATGCATTGTCTTCTTAGTTTTTGGATTATATTCTAATTCGCATGTATAAGAATAATGAGTTATACAAGACAAGAGATTAGCAATAAACTATAAAATAACTCAAAGAAACTAAAAAACCAAAATAATTCCCCAAAAATGGTACCAAAATTTTGATTAAGTTGTCAAAGCCTTGAAATTTAGTTTTGATTCACTAACTTCCTGTAATAGTCGAGGAACTAGGTTAAATCCCAAAAGAACTAAACATTAACTTCTTAATTTGAATTAATAAGACAAAATGAGGGGTTTATGATTAATTAACTAATAAACTAAATTTAACAAAGAATCAAAATAATTCAACTAAGTATTAAAGTGAGAAATTCAATGATACTTAACTCTGATTTAAAGGGAAAATCTCATTTAATTGTAACTTTGATCATTGATCTAAAAAGAATAATATCACAATTCAAATAGTTTGTTAGAAACTTATTAGGATAGCGATAATCAGTCTTAACTTTTCATAAATTAATTGGTTCAAACACATTGTTCAAACCAAAACTTTCCATGAATTGATTAGGTATGATAGCATTTCATATTAATTGAATGATACCAATAAGTTTAATTAAAAATACTAAACCCTAAATTAAATAATTGAGATATCTACAACTATTCAATTTAGTTTTCTTGTTTCTCATAAGTTAAATATGTAAATTCGTAAATAACTTATTTGCTACTTACATTGTTCATTTATGACAATTACGAATCATTAAATTCATAAATAGCTATAGAATAATCAACATCAAATTATTTTTTTCAAATTAATTAATATTGCTTACTAATGAAATATAAGAACATAAAATAAGAAATACATGAATTAAAATAAAAATCTAGGTTTAGAACAAAACCTCACAAGATTACAACTAGAGTTTTGAATCCCCTTGAATAAGAATATTTAGATTTAGCCACACATGGCTATTGTTTCAACATTAATAATAGATGAAAAGATAAAAGATCAAGTGAAAACTCCAAGAAAAATGAAAATAGTATTATGGAGAAGTTATATATAACATTTTCCTCTCCTTTTCCTACCTAAAAACTTATCTCCTTCTATCTTGTAGAAATTCCCTTCTAAACATATCCAAATCCCTACATAATAGGAATGGGAATAAGTCTCCTAATTGAATTAAAACTCTTTGGGGTGAATTTGACATTAGATGTAATCTCAACTTATCCACTATAAATTTTCCAAAATTTGTGATTTTGACAAATAACACTCCAATTTGATCAAATCTCCATCTCTTAAAACAAAATAAATATTAATTTCACCATTAAAAGACAAATTAATCCAAAGAAAAAGAGATAAGTCCAATTAGCATAATCAAATCACAACTTATCATACAACTTTAAGGAAACTTATCTTCGTAAGGTATAAGGGTAGTAGGAGCATAAGGGAGTACATAACAGAAATGTTTCATCTTGTAGGAAAACTAACACATTAAAGATAGAGTTGTTGGAAGACTTGCTTGTTCATCTAGTATTGATATCTCTTTCTTCGTAATTTAGTTAGTTTGAGGTGAGTTATAATTGTCAAAAGGACATTGAATGAGCTTATCCCTCATTTGGTACAAGAGGAAGATAGGATGAGACAACAAAAGATTGAGAGCTCATTTGGCATCAACCTCTTCAGGATGTGGTAAGAAGAAGAAAGGAAAAGAGATTGAATTATTGGAGTGATAAAATAAGCACAAGGATACATTTGAGGGATAAAAGAAAAAGAAATTCTTCTTTTGTAAGGACTGTCCTTATATGAAGAAAAATTATGCCAAATATCACGCTTGGAGAGTAAAGAAAGTTATGTATTTAGCCTTTATTTATATTGAAGTTAATTTTTTTTCAATACAAAGATATATTTAGTGGTTAGATTTTGGTGCCATAACTTATATAAGTATATCTATGCAAGGTTATTAGAATTACCTAAGGCCTAATGATGAAGAGAAGTACATCTATATGGGGGCCAGAAATTCATTGGAATATTTAGGCATAGGGACTTTTTGGTTGTTATTATATAATAACTTCTGTTTAAAATTAAAGAATATATTAATTATATCATCTTTTAGGCAAAATTTGGTTTTAATTTATGTATGAGACAAAGAAGGATTTGTTTGTTCCTTTATAAATAGAAAATGTGATGTTTATTTTGATTCTATGCTTATCGGAGCCAGTAATTTATTTGATGAGGACAACCTTTATTTACTTGATATAATAAATTCATATAGTGAGTCTTATAATGCTAAAACCAAAGGTTCCAAATGCAAATTATCAAACAAGAATTCTTTATCATTGTGGCATAAGCATTTAAGACATATCTATACAAAGAGAATTGATAGGCTTGTATTAGAAGGGATTCTTGAAATATTTGATGAATCTATTATGATGTTTGTGATGAATGCATAAAAGTTAAAACTATAAATAAGAGAAAAATAGGAGCTGAGAGAGCTAAGGATATCTTAGCATTGATATACACACATATTTATAGGCCATTTTTTACATTTTTATGGAATGGTCAACAACATTTTATCAAGTTCCTAGACAATACTCTCGATAGGGTTACCTATACTTAAATCATGAGAAGTCACAAGCATTGGACGTTTTTAAGTTATTTAAGGTCGAAGTTGAAAATCAACTTGGTAAAACTATAAAGGCTATAAGATTTGATAGTAATGGTAAATACTACGAAAGGTACGACATATTAGGTGAACAACATCTAAGTCAATTTGTTTGATTCGTAAATGAGAATGGGATTATCCCCTAATACACCATGTCGGGTTCTCTAAACATAAATGATATAGTAGAGAGACAAAATAGAACCCTTAAAAACGTAGTATAAAGTATAATTTGTTATATAACTTTACCTCACTCATTAATGTGAGATGAATTAAAAACCAAAATTTATATACTGAATAGATTTCCTACAAAAGATACAAACAAAACCTCTTACAATCTATGGATGAGTAAGAAACTTATTTTAAAGCATTTAGGCATTTCCGGATATCTAGCTGTGGCAAGGCCTTATAAGCCAATGAAAATAAACTGGATTTAAGAAATGTTAGTATTTATTTTGTAGGATACTTTGAAAGATCCTAGGAATCGAAATTTTATGATCCTAAAACAAGAATATTCTTTGAGATGACAAATGTTTAGCTCTTTGAGGATTTTGAGTTTAGGGGGAAAGATAAGTGTAATGACTTTATCTTTAAAAAGGATCAGTTCAATATTCCTCTTCTTACAATTGTTGTTAATTATGATCAAGTTTTGATTCCTATCATGATTCAACAACATCTCGTATAAATACATGACAATGTTGGGTTCCTACCCATAAAAATTATCTGATTGTTCCTCAATCCATTATTTATAAGGATCATGAGGATTAAACTCAACAAGCTCAAACTTAAGTAGAACTGGTGCCTTTAAGAAGATCTACAAGGGAATGAAGAAGTGAAATTCTGAATACTTATATCATATTTCTCCAAGAATATGAGAAAATATTGATTTAATGGGAGATGATCCACTTACCTTCTATGAAGCAATTAAAGGTTCTAACTCTTATAAGTGGACTAGTGTCATTAGTAAAGAATTGAAATCTATAAAAGACAACAATTTTTGGGATTTTATCTCATTACTTGAAGGTGTGAAACCTATTGGTTATAAATGGATTTTTAAGACCAAAAGGGATTCATCTTGTTGCCAAAAGATTTACTCAAAGGAAGGCATTAACTATAAAGATACTTTCACTCCAGTTTCATAAAAAAAAATCTTTATTATGGCACATGTGTTGCATTTTAATCTTGATCTACATTAGATGGAAGTAAAGACAATATCTTTCAATGGAGACATTAGGTCAGATGGGCTAGCTTCCATATATGGGCTCAAGCCAACTTCCTGTCAATGATACAAAAAGTTTCATTAGGTTGTTTTGTCATTTGCCTTTGAAGTGAATGCTATTGAAGATTATGTATACCATATGATTAGTAGGAGTAGATTCATTTTCTTAGTCTATATATATGATATTTTGCTTGCCAGAAGTGATGTGAAATTGATTCTGAAAACCAAGAAATGTATTTTGGAGCAATTCAAAATGAAAGATCTTAGTGAAGTGTCCTATGTATTAAAGATCTAGATTCCCCATGCTCGTTCACATGGAATGCCAGAATTATCACAGAAGGGTTACATCAAAAAGGTATTGCATCAATTTGACATGTAAAATTGTAGATCTCGTAATATCCTTATGTCTAAAGGAGATAAATTTAATTTAAAGCAATGTCCAAAGAATGAAATAGAATATAAGTTTATATAGAATATCCCTTATGAGTCGGTAGTAGTAAGTTTAATGTACATGCAGGACCATACTCATCCTAACCTCGTGTAAGTTTTTCGAATGCTTAGTAGATAACAATGCAATCCATGAAGAGAACACTGGGTAGTAGCAAAAAGAGTTCTTAGATATTTACATAGCTTTAAGGATTATATGCTCACATATAGGAGTTGACTTTATTAGAGGCTAGGATAGTCATAAATCGACTTTTGGTTAAATATTTTTGTTAGTCAGAGGTAAAATTTCTTGTAAGAGTGCCAAACAGACTCTCATTGCATCTTCTACTATAGAGGCTAAATTTATTGCTTGTTTTGAGGCATCCAATCATATTATATGGCTACACAATTTCATTATAGGATTGTGAATAGTCAATGGTATTGAAAGGCTCCTTACAACAATGCAACCATTTAACTACGTTTTATTTGGCGATGATTTCAAAATCGTACCTAAAAGTCAGCTTTTGGCGACAATTTCGAATAACGTCGTCAAAAGCTTACCATTTCTTGACTTCTTACAAAATAGTCACTAAATGCAAGTCTTTGGCGACGCTTTCTAGGAATTGTCGCAAATGACTCATCCTTTTGCTATGGGTGAGCATTTTCATAGCCAAAGGCTAAGCCTTTGATGACGACTTTGGAAATCATCACAAAAAGTAGGACTTTTGGCAACGAATTTTTTAAGTCATCGCCAAAAGCTTAAATAACAAAATTACTCTCTTATTTATAATTATGAATTCACTAACTTTGACTTGACCATTTTATGACTAAACATCATAGTTGAGAAAATCAAATTTAGTATTATTGACAATGATTATAAGCATCAAAATAAATTTAACTATAAAAAATGTCAAATCATTTCAATAATTTATGAAACTATAAACTCAAAATTAATTAATATTACATAGATTTATACTTTTTATTTTTATCTGTTAAACTATATGATTTGAAAATTTTATATGATGCCACAAAATTTTCAAATAGTTCTAATATGAAGTTTGTAATATAATGATATATGATTCTTATAGAAAAAACAATAAATATTATATATGATAAGTAATACAAGATTTTAATTAGAAGTTTAACAATTCTTATAGAAAAAACAATTAATAAATTTTCATGCCTATTTCATCGAAAAGAAAAGAAATAATTATTTTTCTAGATTTCACGTAACATGAGACTCGGTAGATAAGGTAAAGGAGTTCCCTATGTCTGAATTCCTAAGAAGGCTCCTTACACGTTCAAAGGCATCAATTGAAATAGTCAAAGATCTTCCCCTAGATGTTGGTTTATTAACGCCCACTTCTAACAACTTCTTGGCTCTAACTAAAATAGTAGAAGATACAGTGAATGTTTTGCCAGATACAGTATGGATCACTGAATTAGATGAACTACATGTACGATGTGTTTCACCTAAGAAACAAACAATATAGAACTTAAATAGCTAAATCAAATGGTATAACGAACCCAAATTCGAACACATACATACTCGATTGAATTACTCCAGGATTGTCACAATGAACAGACATATTTTTTGCAATCAACGACTATTCCAAAACAACCAATTTCCCTAATCTTGTATAGACCATCGGGACATTGCCACTACCTCCATTTTCTTTATGTTCTCTTGAAGATTCAAGGAAGTTGTACACAACACATAGTATATAAAATCACTCGTTCATCTGATAACTTCCTAACAGAAATTGAGATAAAGATAATAAAGAAATAGAGGTAATTTGGATTATACTAAAAATCTTGAAGAAGAAGATCAGCCATTGAAGGCAATTGGTGATTAGACTTTGATAAGAAGATTTGTTATGTATCGATTTGTTCTTCATCAGGAAGAATTCTGCCACATTCCTCCCATCAGAGCTCATTTCTGCCATTAGTATTACAATGAATTTGTGTTAACAGATTTATTTTAAAAAGTCAATAGAAACAAAAACAAGTCATGACTAAATCAATATAAAACATAGTGTACAATTTAATAAGGAAACAAAAAAATTATATGAAGTTATATGCAATTAACAAAATATTCACATAAGAAGCAAAGATCATTGGAATTTAATTTTTTAACCAGCCAAAAATCCCCTACATAAGCACATTTTATGTTTACCACTCACCCTTAAAGATAAATAAAACCTAGAGCAGATGCCATATATTAATAAGTGATTTGACATCTTTAAGAAGGGTTTTCACCAGGAAGGGTTTTCAATTTATGTCCTTTATTTAGGTAATTAGGTTTTCAATTTCATCAAACGACGTAATTTTAGCTTAAACTTTGGTGATGAATACAAAAATCATCGAGAAATGTGAAACTTTTATGAAAATTTTTATAATTCATTGTCAAACCCTATTCTTATATTTTACACACACACACACACACCCATATACTCCAAACACAATTT